>PVLD010004436.1:0-125228 GCA_004027595.1 Dinomys branickii
AGCAACCCAAGTGCCCATCCACAAAAGACTGGATTAAAAAATTGTGGCATTTTTATATAATGGAATATTATTCAGCTATAAAGAAAGACAGTTTTGGGGACTTTGTAGGCAAGTGGACAAAACTGGAGTCCATACTCATAAGTGAAATAAATCAGCGATACATGTGCAAGCAACGTATTGTATCACTGGTGTAAGAACCTGAGGGTGGGAGTATAAACTAAGAGACATGAAGGAAATCTGTTCTAAAACAAAGAACAGATGGGATGAAGGAAAGTAGAAAAGAAAAAGACAAAAATGTATGTATGTATATAGGAATATGCATATATGCAGGAGGGCTAACATGGTTCTACTATTGTATTATATCACTTAATGCTAAGCAATAATCGATGACGGGTTATTTGATCAATCTTGTATGTCTGTATGTGTTATCCTGAACACACACTTCGAAGATATCAATATGTAAAGCAGCAACTATTGGTGGGTTTTTTTTGTTGTTGTTGTTGCTGTTGTTGATGTTTGCCTGTTTTGTTTTTTATCTTTGGATTTTTGGTTTTTGTGTTTTTTCTGTTGTTGAGAGGATTAATTGTCTGACTAAACTTGCATGTCTGTATATGGGTTTATATATTTACACTTTGAAGATATCAATGGATAAAGCAATAACCACTGTATAGACAAAAAAAAAAAAAAAAGAAATCACTGACAGAGTAAAAAAAAAGCCCACAAACTGGGAAAAAATTTTAGCCAACTGTCTTTCAGACAAAGGACTTCTATCTAGAACATAGAAAGAAATTTTTTAAAATCAGACCCCCCAAAATCAAAGACCCAATCCAAAAATGGGCATCTGAGATGAATATATACTTCTTAGATGAAGAAATACAAATGGCAAATAAGTATATGAAAAAATGTTCAACATCATTGGTCATCCAAATAATGCAAATTAAAACAACACTGAGATTGCGTCTCACCCCCAGAAAGAATGGCTATCATCAAAAAATCAACCAATAACAAATGCTGGCAGGGCTATGGGGGAAAAGGAGCCCTTTTCCACTGTTGGTGGGAGTGCAGACTGGTGAAACCACTGTGGAAATCAGCGTAGAGTTTCCTCACAAAAGTAAAATTAGAAGTCCCATTTGACCCAGCTCTTCTCCTTTGGGTATCTTCCCAGAAGAATTAAAAGCACTATACCACAGCAGTATATGTGCATCCATGTTTATAACAGCGCAATTTGTCATAGCTAAATCTTAGAAACAACCCAAATGCCCATCAACTGAGGAATGGATAAAAAAAGATGTGGTATTTTTATACAATGGAATATTACTCAGCTATAAAGAAAGATAAATTTGAGGTTTTTATAGGTAAATGGATGCAACTGGAGACAATACTCATAAGTGAAATAAATAAGATTCATTTGCTTAAATATCATATCACCTCCCCAGTGCAGGAAACTAAAAGAGTAAATAAGATACAAAAGATACAATAGATATTGTGAAAGGGAAAGGAGCTGCTCAAAGGAAAGAACAACTGGAATGGGGAAAGGAGAAAAGAATGAAGAAATAGGATAGCTGAGATCATTGTACTACTAATTTCTATTATGTCGTTGAAAGGAACAGTTAGTGTTTATATTGTTTGATCAATGTTATAGGCCTGTATCTCATAATCCGAGCAACTGCTTTGAAGATAACTATGCAATATAATACCCATTGTTAATGTCCTATTATCTTGTTTTGAAATTCTGTCTCATTTGTATTACCCTTAAAATAAAAGCAAATTGAAACACTCACCATATTTTTTATCATAATTCAGACAGCCCCTTCCTCATACCCTACAAGGCACTCTTACTTCCACATCCACCCTTAGAAGTGGCATCAGGCTCTCTCTGGGTGCTGCCAGCCTTGATCATCAGGCCACTGTGAGTACCAGTGATGACAGAGATTTATTGGGGTCATGTGGCATTCACATCCTTTCCAACATGCCCCCTCTGCAACTGGGAGGGCGGCCAGAAGAGGACACCCAGTGCTCACCACTATTACCTACTGAGCAGCACTACCCAGGGATGCTGCAACGGGTGCCGCCTCGTGCCTGTGTCCTTCCCTCCTTTCCCTGTGGCCTTTACTTCTCTTCTGTGCCCACTTCTGAAACTGAAGACCCCTGGTCCCTTCTGCTGCACTCCAGTGGCCCTGGGCAGTGATGCCTTCGGCAGTGAAGAAACAGAAAGCAATGAGACCTTTGTTCCCACAGAACACCGGCTCCTGCCATGAGTCAGCACTAGGTAGGGCATGCTTTGAGACGCCTGATGTTGTTGCAGGCCCCCTCTCTGCCCAGCAAACGTTTGGCCTGCGCTGGAGTGGCGCTGGGGCCTGAGGACACAGAGTGCTTGCTGAGCCAAGCACCAAGCCAAGACATTCACTTCTGACGTCAGCCTCGTAGGCGCATGCTGTGATTCTCAGGTTGCACACCAGCCACTGAGAGCTTGAAATCACCTGTCCGGGAGCCCATAGCTGCTGAGGGACAGAAATGGGTCCTCAGGCCCCTACAAGCTATGGTTTTAACCAAAATGCCATTCGATAATTCCTATAAGAGACAGAGAGAGAAGGAGACAGACAGACAGGCAGGCAGACAAACAGACAGACCGAGGGAGAGAGGGAGGGAAGAGGGGAGAGAGAGAGAATAGTGTCAGGCACAGAGGAAAGAGAATGAGGAGGAGAAAGATGGGAGACAGAGACCGGGAGAAGAAGAGAGAAAGCAAGGAAGAGCGGAAGGGAGGGAGGTCAGAGATGCATCCTGCGGGACACTCAAGTGACCGACGAATAGCCAGACAACCGGCCAGTTCATTAATCTCGGAGAGATTGCCAGTGTGTAGCGAACCGGAGCTGGTGTCCGCCAGCCAGGCCAGCGCGCACGGAACAGGATTATTCTCCTGAAAAGCCGCACGGAGAGCGGGGACTCCAAGCCGGAGAGTGGCAAGAAGACGTTACAGCCTTGTGGTGGGAGTTACGACAGCCAGGCGCGTCCTCTCTCTCGGAGCCCACCTGTCGGTCAGAGCAGAGGTTTCTGTCTGCACACACCGGGAGAACAGAGGGATCCTGCCGCTTGTTTTGCCTTCCTCTCCACGATGTGCGGACCACCACCCCCCACTCCGCTAATACATTTGTTTCCCAGGCAAGGCACATTGCGATGGATTAGATTTCACAACTGATTATGTTTCACAATCACAAATGCTCAGCTCCATTATGCATGAATCCTTCTGACTAGTTTTTCTCTCTGAGAGTAACTGTGTTCTGAAAAGGGGGGAAAATACCTTCCTCTGATCTGTGGGATGATGATATGTTATTCTCAGGCCTGTCACTGTCCTTCGCCCCCAGGCTGGCTCTTTGTCCCAGGAACAGGTCCAAGGTCCTCATAGCGGGAACACACTGGGCAGTGGTTGGAAGTGAGAAGAGATAGGATGGATGGAAAGCAAACCTGGGGTAAGTAGGAAAAGACTGACCCCAGGAGCAAGCTGCAGTTAAAAGAGAAAAATTATGCTGCTACTCAAGTCAGTCTGATCTGATCCTGGCTACTTGTGAATGTTTTGTATAGGCTTCCCGGCTTAGGGAATTTGTTTAATAGAGGACGAGACTCGCTCCTCAAGTGACTGATGAATACCCCATACCAGTAGCAGAATTTACTGGTACCCCTGCTCAGAGAAATATGTCAACTGACTAATTGTCCTCTATGTTTCCAATGTGTGTGTCTTACATGCATGTATCAGCTATCCATTGCTGTGTAACAAATTACCCCCACAATTTGCAGCTTCGAACAACACACAGTTATTATCTCATGTTTTGAGGGATGTAGGCACAGTTCAGCAGGTTCCCCTAGCTTCCCTAACTGGAAAGGACCTGCTTCCAAGCCCACACACGCAGTGGCTGTTAAGCTTTACTTTGTCTTGAGCTATTGAACTGAGGTCTGACTTTCTCATAGAGCACCAGTCAGCTTGTCACAGGAGACCTCACTGGTTCCTAAATATGTGTGTCATAGCAGCATGACTATCACCTACTGTGGCAGCTCACTACATCAGAAGGATGGAGAGAGACAGCCTTCCGTGACCTAATTGTAGAAGTGATGTCCCATTGCTTTGCCAAATTCTGTTTGCTAGTATTAAGTCCCTAGGTCTAATTTGTCCTCAAGAGAGGGAACACCGTGGGTGAATATTAGGAGGCAGGAATTACATGGAGCTGTGTCAGAAGAACCTCGTTGGTCTCTTATTGTACCCAGAGAGAAACAGAGGTGGGTATGAGAAAAGTAAAGGCAAGAGACAAGAGCTGGGGTCAGGTGGAGTCACCTCTCGTCTGATAAGCAGGAGGACTGACTTCAACAGTAGGGGTGTTTATTTTATACATTTGCAAAGTTAGTGTTATGGGGTGGGTAATGTTGCCTAGTAACTAATGACTATAATTACCCAGGCAGGATACTTTTTTTAATCCTGAGGTAGCTTGATTGCTTGAGGCACTCTGGCTCTGTCTTGCCCTCACACACGTGACCAATAACCAGCTCCAGTGGCTCCCAACAATCCCTCAAAACATGCTCACTATACATCTCTCCTCCAGGCAACCCTAGGAGGTAGATGTGATTGCTAAGGGACTTGGCCAAGGTAATGTGTGTCACTGATGGTGGAACCAGGGCTCACACAACATACATTTTCATAACCAGTGACTTCAGCCTGACCAGGTGGCTTTCCTGGAATGGTCCCAACGCCCTACCAAAAAGGAGGCTACCTGTCCCATCCATAGGTAATGTTTGCTGTCTTCTAACTTAGCAGGAGTTTCATCTTAAGCAAGATCAAATAGTGTGGCCATAGCACCAAGACCATACTGTGGGCCCTTCCGGTGCCACTCTTTCCCAAAACTTGCTGCAGAGCTGCCCTGTGCTCCCTTCCATCTGCCTGGCCATCCCTCCCCATTGGTCACTGCCTGCATTCCGTGCTCTGCTACTGAAACTGGTGGTTGTATGTAATGACAGGTGCAATAATACCTCACAAACCCCGCTATCCCACCTGACACGTGCTGCAGACAGAAATCAGGCCCTCAGATGTCCACAGTAGCTCTTGGGGGACATCTGACCACCGTAAAACTGAAGTATGGCTGCTCTGGAATGGGAAGTGCTGCTCCTATAGAATAGCAGTGGCTTTCAAAGACAAAATTTGTATAAATTAAAACTATCTCACTGAAATATTTGTAAGAAGTGTTAAAATGCTCACATGTGAGAGAGATGGAGTTCAATAATATAAACTATTGAAATTAATTTCACTGCTTTTTATTATTGAATGCAACCATTAGAGAGGTTAAAATTATACACAGGGCCCCCAAGTGTGGCTCTTGTGAGACTTCTATTGGACAGCACTGAGCTAGAGGCAGAGGATCAGAGGATGCCAACAACTGCCACTGACTGAGGG
Source organism: Dinomys branickii (assembly GCA_004027595.1). NCBI lineage: Eukaryota > Metazoa > Chordata > Mammalia > Rodentia > Dinomyidae > Dinomys > Dinomys branickii. The sequence goes on from PVLD010004436.1 coordinate 5,435, forward strand.
CTCATGGATGCCGGGCCAGGCTGCACAATCTCCTTATACTCTCTCTACATGGGACACCAGTTCTTTCACATTGTCCTTATAATAAACTCACGCAGTTAGTATCACTAGCCCCACTGCATGCTGAGGTAGAGGCCTAGAGCTAACACAACTCTCCCATGGGAAGTGGGCTCCAAATTCCTTCAGAGAGAAGCCCATACTGTGACCTCATCCATGGACGCTATAAACAGAGGCATAATGTCAGGTTGGGACCCAGGAGAAAGGGGTCAACTCTACTCTGGCAGGCCAAGGATGGGCTCCAGATAGAGGCACTGTTAAGATGAGTGAGCCCAGAACGAAGGCATCCAGAGACCAACCAGAGGGAGCTGCCTGGGCAAAGCCACAGGAGCACCAATATGCATGGTGCATGAATAAGGGCATACCTCGGGTGTACAGGGGAGCTCAGGGAGGAAAGACCTGCACACTGCACAGAGTTTGGACTTGACCCCCTGCCAGGCGGAGCAGTTCAGGAGCACGGGAACAGCTTGCTACCAAAGCGCACGTCCAAGCCCCAGCCTGGAGCAATTACAGAGGACAAGGGGAGAGGGGCCCCAAGCCAGGATGAGGTTATGCTCCCTGGGTGATTAGCAGGAGCCGGACAGAGACCTTCACCGCTGCATAGGGACTTTGTGGAGGGAAGTTAGGAAACAGTCAAATGAGCAGGGCTCTGCCTAGCAAGCTGATCCCGCGTGGCACAGCAACTGGTTGAGGGGAAGGAAATGAGACCAGAGGCGGAGGCAGCAAACAGGAAGCAGGAAGCAGCTATCCTCCCCTCTGTCCAGGAGTGGACAGGGATACAGCCAGCAGTCACACTGCTCCCTTCCCCTGGTTCTCCGGGTGACCAGTGACAGACTGCTCGGTCCCCGCAAAGGGCCAGACCATGAAATCTGGCACACTCAGCAAGAAGCTGCAGGTGCTTGAGAGCCCGTGGTGGCCTATGACTCCAACTCCTGCACGTGACTTCCAGCAGGCTCCCGAATGTCCACAGCTCCATCTCCTAAACCCTCTTCTGAGACACTGGAAGTGTCTGAGCTGTCCCCACTTATGGCTGAAGCCTGCCATGCCCTCCTAAAGGCCCCTGGCTACCCTCCCCTGCAGCTCGAGGGTGCAGCGGGCGCTTCCCCTTCGCAGGGTGCAGAATCCTCTTGCAGCCCCGTGTCATTGCTGTCTGAATGTCCCTCTTCAGCCTCCACCCACCTCACATCTGCATCTCCCATTATGCTTCCGAGGGAGTCACTATCCTGAGTCTCCTTTTGGTTCCACACACCATGAGCTCTGCATCCTCTGGGCCAAGCCTAGTCTGTTTGTCCCTGGGCTGTCATTGGTCCAGAAGGAGAGCTGGGACAAGTGGTTCCCGGGTGTCCCCCAATCACGTGCACCCCAGCACCCTGGAGTCAGGACCCTACATGACCTGCCCCCCGCGGCAATCTTTGCAACCAGCTGCACCTCACACTGCAGCCCTGTGCATTTCGCCGTCCTCCAAAGCTCAGCTCCAGTTCTTTGCTGGGAAAGCCTCTCTCCCTGGCTCATCTGAAAGGATGTGACCTGGGTATGGCTCGGCGTGGCCCTCTCCCAGCTGGACCAGCCTCTGCCTTCTTTCAACCCCCAGGCGCTGTGACCCTCCCTTTTGGTTCTCACCTTTCCAGTGTTCTGTCACAGTCCTCCTGGCTTGTCTCGTCCCCACCACTGGGATAAAAGCTCACAAAAGCAGAGACAACGTGCTACACTTTGTGTCTCCCTTTTAGACCCAAGCTCTGGTACTGGCCCTGTAACTATGTGATGGTTCCCTGCCCCCTCCCCCAAAATGTGTTTGGATGTGAGCCAGCCCTGCTGTGACCCGTGCTGCTACTGCACTAGTCCATTTTCCTGCTCCCTGAGACACCAGAAGAGCGGGCAGGCCTTCATGTCCCTGGAACTGATGTCCTTTGTTGAATTAGCTGAAGAGCAAATAACACACAACTCTATAGGAAAAATACGTTGTGGCTCAGGGCATGCAAAACCCTATAGGTTTTCCCAGACTGTTCTGAGAGTGGATTTCAGGTGGGCTCAGAAGCCTCAGCCTTTGGGTCACAAGGTAGACTTGGGTTGGTTTGACCCTAGTGAGCTGCACAAAAGTCATTTTGTGTGTCTTCACAAGAATAAAAAGACTAAAAGTAAACAAATACATAGACTGTAAGAGGCCACATTCCTAGAGCCCAAGGCCTGCATCCTGAGGATTTAGTCTTACAAAGGCTGTCATCCCATTGAGCACTGAAATAAAGAGGCTTGTAAATAACGAGGATGGAGCAGGTCTGGTCCAAGCAGTGGCGAGAGCGGGAAGGAGGGGCGAGGGGGGATGGAACGGAGCCTGGGAGCTGGGAATGGGGTGTGGGATCAGACTCCTCCCAAAAAACCGTGCTAGCTTCTCAGTGTGCCCGCTGCTCACCTCCCCAGCATCCTGATGGACGGCCCAGTACAGGTGGACCTTATCTCGGGCCATGTCCAAACCGCATGACAAGATCAGCCCCGCCCACTTGATGCTCCTTAAAGCCCCATCTGTAACTGAAAGCCCATCCATGAGGAGGGGTCAGTGGTTTGTGGGACACTCCGAGCTCATGCTGGATATCGCTCGCTCCCTCCCTCCCCCTCCCCCTCTGCCTTTCTGGGGCTGTCGTGAGCACCCGGTTCCTCCTGCCGCTCATTCAGCCCCTGCTGCCGCCCTCCCTCTGCCTTCCTGCCTCCGTCTCTCAGCACCTCCGCGTCCTTTCCAATTTAGGCTGAAATCAGCCTCCTTTGCCTCTGCCTTTGCTTCCCCACCTCCCGTGGCCTCTCTTGTCCACCCCGCATTATGTATGCACAGGAGCCATCCCCGCATACGGCTGGTCTGAAACCAATTAGGACCCAAACCAGAAGCTCACCTACCTCTCACCCACCTGCCTGACAGCCCCGCAGTCAGGTGTCGCTCTGCTCCAGGCCTGGGCTGGGGCCCCCAGAAGAGCCGCCAGCAAGCAGCAGATCTGACCACCAACTCTCCAGCCTGCGTTCCATTTTGCAGGTTGGACACGACGGAAATTTCCAGACAGTTTCTTTCAGATGTCTTTCCTGAACAGAGGTGTCTGGATGGAATAGGTGTGAGCGGGCAGCACACAGGGGCCCTATGTCCTATTTGGGGACTTGGGTCCTATTCGTCAAGTGGCCATTATCAACTTACTCTTGGATCTTGAGTGAGACTCTCATCTCACTAGACCTCAGTATTCTCATCTATTAAAACCAAATTCCAAAATTCATATTTACCCACATAAGTCCATCGGCGATCCAGACCCATAGTTAAAATTCAGCTCACTCCCAGGCCAGAGGCAATTATACAGCACCTGCTGCACTGCTGCTCCTCATTAGAAGGGACTTTGGATTACCCTGGCAAATGTCTCATTTTACAGATGAAGAGGCTGGGGCCCAGAGAGGAGAAGCAGCTAACCCAAGGTCACACAGTGCGTGAGGCACAGTCAAACTACAGTTCACAATTCCTGGCCCCAAACTAGTCCTCTTTCCTTGTGCAGTGCTTTTAAAGATGATTTCAAATATTCTGGTCCTCCTTTCATGGTGAGGTGGGTCTCTGTCCTCTTGTGTACATCTAGATGGGTCCCAGACTCCTCCCACCAACACAGTATTTGGAAATGATGTTATGTAACTGCCGAGGCCGGGCATGGAAGACTGAGCAGATTCAGCCTGGCTCTCAAAAACCATTTCCTTGCTCTTAGAGTCCTGAGCCTCCATGTACACAGCCCAGCATCCCAAGAGGCCACTCATAAATGTTGCCAGCAATCATCTCAGCCCAGCCCCCCACTGCCAGCCCAATTTAGCTGCCAAAAACTATATTAGAAGTGGACCCTGTGACTTTCAGTAGTTGAAGACACCCCCAGCCATCCAGGAAGCAAAGAAGAGCTGCCCCTCATGCCCCCTCTAAGTCACTGTTTTATGCTGCTAAGCTCTGGGGTGATTTTTTTTTTTTTTTTTTTTGGCGGTACTGGGGATTGAACTCAGGACCCTGCACCTGCTAGGCAGGCGCTTATTCCACTGAGCTATATCCCCAGCCCCTGGGGTGATTTTTGACATCGTCACCAACAACTTGCACGGTTAGTAAACTCTCATAGGGGCCACCAGTGGATCTCAGGCTCCCTGACACAGAGTGACAATCGCCAGAAGTTTGTGATGTGCAACACAGGTAGAAGGGTAGCCTGTGCCTCCTCACACTCTCCTGGCCCCCACCTTGCCTCCAGGACAGGCATCGAACATGGGCTTTCCACGCCTCAAGAGAAAATCTTTTTGCCCGTGTCCTAAACCTGACAGTAACTGGCTTATCCTTGTCTGTCTTCTCTACTAGACTGTAGGCACCATAGGAAACAAGCATATTCTGTTCCTCTCCCTGGGCCAAGGCTCAGCACACAGCAGGTGTGAAACAAACTTGGAGCAATAAGACAGCAAAGCCCACGTGACTACCCGCTGGCCCAACCCCTGCTAAGGAGCAGCAGGTCCTGACTTCCTCCCGGTCCTCCTCCAAGTAGAGACCATTTATTTCCTACCTGGCTCTGTCTGCTTCACATCAGCACAAAAACAGGGGTCAGGAAACAAAGGAAGCCAGAGAGAGCTCAGCCAGCTGAATCTGGGAGCAGAGGGTAAGATCATCGTGGGGCACCAGATGCCTGCTTTGTGGCGACTGCCTGTATAAATGCACTTGTCCTGAAACCTTGGTTAATTTTCTTGTCCAAACATTGATTTAAAATTACGGGTTCTAGGAGAGCTACTGTCCTTTAGCAGGTTCTGTTATAAACTTTGCAACTCCGGGGTCTGATTCTAGCAGTGAACTGGAAAAGTTACTGGTTGCTAAGAGACCTGAGGGCAACTGACCAGCTCACAAAAACCCTGTTTATGCCTTTTTTTTTTTTTTAAGTAAAGCGAAGCAAGGCAGAGAGTGGGCCTCCTCAAAATCAAAATAAGGTAAATAAACCAACATTGGAAACTGTTTCATAGGAAAAAAAATTATAAATATTGTCCATGCTGGAATTCAAAGATGCATTGTAAGGGGCTAAACCTGGTGTTTTTATCACTTGAAAGAAAGCAGGGGCGCCCCTTTCCAGGCTTATAATTCTGGATCTAAGAATCACAGGTAAAAACAAACTGTCCCAATTGATAAGGAGACAAAATTTTTTTTTTTTTAATGTGCAGTAGGCTGCCCCTTTCCTGAGCTCTTCCTGCTGGGAAGGTGAATAGGCTGCCATGGCCATGGCCCAGAAACAAACCCACAAGGGAACAAAATCTCCCTTCAGTAAAGAATTCTGACCCCTGCTGGGCCAAGGCCTCTCTGGGCCACAACAGAAAGCGCTGACTCCTCCCACCCAAGGAATCACCAGAAACTTCCAATTAGATCCAGGCATAAATCAAAGATGAGAATGAGCCAGGCTTGGAATAGGAAGAAGCAAAGAGAAGAGCCCTGAATGAGTCCCAGGTGTTTGTTTTGTTAAAGCACCTGTAAGGCTGTGGTTTGTAGGCATTCTCTTTTCTGGCCAGATGATTTAGTAATATCTTGTATTAAAATTCTCTCTCATAATGAAGAAATACAAGGAAACCAACTGTTTTTACCTAGAGATGGAAGCTGAGTCCCTCAAACACAAAGTCTTCCTAAGAGTCATAAACAGCAGGGAAAAACCCCCAAGTAGAAAGTACCGGCCTTTTCATGAAAAGATAGGACAATATTAGGAGACCACAGAGGGGTCATAGTCGTCTAGGATTTGGGGACCAGAGAAACAAAGTGGGGCCTAAAAAGGAATGGGGAGGTGGAGGAAAGAGGAGACAAGACTTAGGAGAAAATGAAGCCGGCCAACAGGTGTATGTCAGAGAGTTCTGAAGCGAAGTCGCTAACGGCAACTGAAGAGTTTCCACTTAGCAGTGCTTGTTGGACAGCAAAAGGATTTCAGAATATGATGGATCCAACAAGCATAAAATAACCTGTGAGGGGAAAATATGCAATTCCCCACATGGCAGCTTCCTTCAGATCTTTTCTGACAACCTGGTTTGTCAGACTTCCCAACAGCACAAAGCCGGTATATTTTAGGCAGAAGGAGGAGCATTCAGAGCTTTCTCTGCCTACTTGTCCCAAGGAAGGGTGCCCCACCCTGAGGAGGAATAGGCACCTCCTCGCTGCTGTATACAGCTGCTGCCCCATGACATGCCTCGATCCATAAAATGTGAGCAGAAGTCACGTGCGTCACTTAGCATGTGGTTCTCTGGCTAGTGTCTCTCCTGGGGTCGAGATGACCATAAATGTTCCAGAAGGGCCTTCTCTAGCAGCCTCAGGCCCCAGGAGCACAGCACAGATAGCAAAGCGGCAGCAGGACCTCAGAAGCACGTGAAACTGGAGAAGAGGGAACACTGTGCGAAGCCAAAAGGTGGTGAGGACCTCTGTCACCACAGCAAGGATGAAAAGTGGCCTGAGTCATCCTCACCCCAATCTCTTCACCACCTGGCCCTGGACTCTCCACAGGGCCTCTTAGAAATAGCCATGGAGTCAGGGAGCTAGGAGGTGACCTGCATGGCAGAAAGGCCACATCGGACATGGGTGCTAATTTAACAAAGCAAAAACAACAAAACTCTAGACCTTCTCCTTCTTACCTTTAGAAGGTAAGAATGGGACTTGTATCCCAATCTCAGAGTATCTGCTGAGGGTCCAAAGTAGAGGACACTGGATAAAAGTGCCCTACATTCCAAACAAAAGGCGGTCAGAGCACACCTGCAAATGATTTATTCAAAGACAGGTGATCCAACCCGTCACCCCAAGAGAAGACCAGAGAACCACTAAAGTTGGGGCTTTCCTGTGAGCAGTGAGTTGTAAGCTGAGAAGGAAAGTAAGGGCTGTCTCTCTCTCTTTCCCGAGGAAGCCAGCAGGAACGTGATTCTTGTAGCCCTTGAGCCAAGCCAGGGGATACCTGGGGATAGGTAGGTTGCAGGGATTGAGGGAGAGTCCAGGGTCCACCTGGATGCTGCCTGGGCCACAGAAACCATCAGATTGACCTGAGTGTCTTCACTGGACAGGAGCTTGGTAATGTCCTTGTCCTTGCCTCCCTGCTTCTGGGATACAGAAGTAGAAAAGAATGTGGGAACTGGCTGGAGTGGCCTGCAGCAGCAGGCACAGAGAAGGCACGCGGGTGGCTTCCCTGGATTCAGCTGGACCACATGCTGCTGCTGCTGCTGCTGTCACCCCGCTCCTGGAGCCTGAAAAGTCCTGGAACGGAAGCCTGGAAGCTGGAAGCAGGTGGGGGAATGGTGGGAAGATGCCAACTGGACCCCTCCCCAAGGCCAGCTCCCAGCTTGAGCTCCCCAGCTCAAGGGTGCAGCAGCAGCCTTGAGCCAAATGTGAGATGCAGGTTTTGATCTAGGCTGGCTAGACCTCCTGGTGCCTGCAAGTGAGTTAGGGCAGCAGATCAGAGACGGGTTATTCTCACCGAAGAGGACCAGAAAGTCGAGCATCTGCTTCAGAATGTGCCAAGGAATAAGGCAGAGAAATGCCACAGAACAGAAAAAGAAAGTCTGGAAGAAAATAAACTCATCGGGTCAATGGAGTCAGGAAACCAACTACACCAGGATGGGAGGGACACTCACCAAGGAGCAGGATCTTGAGCAACTGCTACCAGCGAGGATGACCCATGCGCATCCCTTCATATCCCATGGGAGATGCAGGCTGAGGACCAAAGAGCCCAGGGGTGAAAATCAGTTCTTGAAGGGGCAATGGATGGAAAAACACTTAGATATTTCAGAGTTTTGTGGTCCCCCAAAGCTTAACTCTGCACAGCAAAATATTACTATTTAATTGTACCATTAAATGTTTATATATATATATATATATATATATATCATACATTTATATTATAGTATAATTTAAAATGTGTATCAGTTATGTAGGATAAGGAAGAAAGCATTGGAAACACAGAGTTACAGAGATTCACCACATCCCACCCCAGGCCAGTGCTGACTCTTGGCTCACAGTCTTCTGGTTCTAAGCAGAACTGTTCTCTCTCAATTTGCTTCCCTTGCTTGCCCTCTGAGGACCTTGGCCTCCACCTTTCAAGGAGTTCTTTTCATAAAGACCCAGAAAAGACCTTTCAGATTTCTCTGAGCAACACTTCTCTTAAACAGATGATTTATCTTTTACGATTCATCTTTCATGAGGCTTATTGTGCACATCTCAACTTAGATTCCCTCCTTGCTTTGGCCAGGAGAGCTGAGGCCATACCTTATAGCTGGCAAGTGGCTTCTCCTACTGGCTTCTCCTACTGGCAAGTTGCAGATTTAAGACTTCATTTTTGCTTTTATTTTTCTAACTCAGTGAAGAACCAAAACATAGGCCTTTAGGTTTTGTTTTATCCTAACTTTTCAAGATTTCAAAATCACTGTGAAAGCCAATTCTGTGTGTTATCTAAAGTGTCAAGGTGCATACCTCCCACATCTGCATCCAGGCCACTGAAGACAGTGTTAAACAGGACAAGACTAAGGCAGGTCCTTGAGGAGCACCACTGGAGACCTCCCACATAGCAACACGTCCATCACCTGCCTCTTTGATATGGTTGGATCAGCCCTTTGTCATAACATTGACATCCATCTACTGGAAGAGCCAATAGATTTGGTCAAATGCCTGGAGTCCAAGGAGCCTCTATTCACTTCTCAGACCTGCTACTCTTAATATCTCTCCTGAAAGAGAAGTTGGCTGGCACTGGATGCCAGGAAGAAACTTGACGCTGTCTCCCCAAAACCAAGAAGCCTGGACCACTTGCACTGCCAGTAAAGTGGACACAGTATCCAGAGCTCAGGGTTTGCTTCCAGACCAAGGTCTAAGGTGGCTTCCCCTGGCTGGTGGAGCCTGGCTCACATGACGGGCCTCTGTTGCAAAGAATGATAAAAGGTTCTTTTCTATGAATTCTGCCTTGGGGTAGAATCTTCCACACATCAAGAACTCAAGCAAGAATTAGAGCAGTCAGTACTTACCAGGTGCTAAGCAATCCAGGCAAGATGCCAAGTGTCCCTAGAGGGCCCATGGTAGAGCACAGCTGCTCCGCTAACCCCAGCCCCATCTTCTATCTCAGGGCCTAGGAGGGGAGGAAGCCAAATTGTTCAGTGTGGGTCAGGCGCTTCCACAGCTGCTTTTGCTAGTTTGGCCAGGGCGATGGGCTCAGGTGGTATTGCAGAGGCATCGGTGGTCTTCCCATGTCCTCAGAGCCTTTGCCAGTCCTGCTGTGCTGCCACCTGAGCCAGGCAGCACCTGAACCTCCATGTCGTGTAACTACTCTGGGGCTGACTCGTGTCCCTAAGGCATGCCAGCCCCTCCTCTGTGAGACAACTCTGAAGGGAGACTTGCACTGTTGGTAGAGATGTCCCTGAGAGACTCTGCCAAAAGTAGTTCCATGGAACCTTGCTGCACAGCACCTCCTCGCTTCCCTGTCCCATGTACCCTGGGAATACTTCTAACACTGTCACGTAGATCCTTGGGCTCTGCTTCGGGACAAACAGATGTAGGACAGACAAATAAGGCTGCTGGAGGTCCACGGTGGTCAACCTGGTGTCCCTAGAAGAGAAATCATGAGAGGAAGACCCCCCAAAAGAGCCCATCTTCTTCATAGTTTTGATCGTTTCCAGACTACCTGGCTGTGAAAATGGGTACAAACCCAGTTTCTGTCCTAGTCCACCAAAGGAGCCAGGACCAAAGCCAACTTTGCCCAAAGTGCACACACCTTCCCATAATCCCACTGGGAGAACATCCCAGCCCAGCACTATGTGACTCCCAGAATTCCCTCCTGTCCCCCTTTTGAATGTCAAGAGCTCATATGCCCATCTCTTGTCTTTGAGCACAAATCTCTTCCTCTACAATTTATCAAAGATTAATGATGGTGGCTCTGAAATCACATGTCACGTCCCTCCAAGGCTGCAGGGCATAATTCATCAGGCCCAGGGCCCCAGGTTCATTACAGCTGCTGCTGCCAACTTTACTGCCTCCCGACCTGTCCTTGACTTCAACCCCCTCTTTGCTATGCTTATGTTACCCTTTCCAATTGGAAGCCAGTATCCTCGCTGGAGAGGGAGGTAAACTAGTAATTAGGCAATAGTGCCCTGGCTTTGTCTTCAGTGAATGTTAAATCATTTTTCCAAGAAATGCCTGCCCTTAATTTTGCCATGCTAAACAAAGATAAATGGGATTTCTTGCGGAGTTCACAACCCTTAGGTATGGGAAGCAGTACACTTCCTTACTTGGTTCCTACACATGGGACCTTGCCACTGGGCTCAGCATGCACCCTTTATCATTTAGGGGGCACTAGGGGGCCACTTTAGGCAAGCTTAAGATTACACCATGGCCATTTCTGAATCCTCAGCCAATTGTTGAGGACACACTTACTTCTTTATCCCATTGTCTGCCTCCATAACCTCCAGACTGAAGACTTCATCATAATTCCTATTTCCAGTCCCCTTTTCTTTTATTCCTGAGAGCCTGGCTCATGCCTTTGCCCCTCCAGCACCTTGACCGGAGGTTCTGACACCCCATCCATGGAAGCACCCTCCACTGGCGGAGTCCGACCACAGGCAGTGGTCTCGGGGGTCACCTGATTTCCAGACTCCCAGTCTGTGGGGTAGGGTCCCCTAGTTCCCTGGCTTTAGCCGCTTGGATCATCCCCATTTCCTCCTACTATTTTTTCTTCAATTTTTGTACTTTTCTTTTTTCATCTAACCAGAAGAGAGATTTACTTCATTTCTTCAGCTAAATTTCCCTTTTTCTCTCAGTTGAATCAATCCTATTTTCAAAGAATAACAATGCCAGGAGGAGCAAATCAGAATCTAATGAAAATCACTAGCTGCGGAGCTTTGGGTAGAAATGCAGTGGGAGGGTGAAGGGTGGAACGAGGCTTCTCCAAGTGCACCTTTTATATAGTCTTGATCTTCAATTATTTAAATACCTTTATACACAGTATTCAAAATCAAAATTAAATCAGCAAGGATGAGATGAGCAAGATCTAAGGTTGAATTTTAATAAAAAGTGAACCTAACTCTATATCAAATCATAGAGAAAAAATATCATAGTTCAAGCAAATTTGGGTGGATTTCCTTGATTACCCACTCTTACTGGCATAGATAGTCTAGAAAAAAAGAAAACCCCCACCTGATTTAGTAAGTTGTTGTTTGTAGTATCAGTAGTATGATAATTCTGAAACGATTTGTGTGCATTGTAGGATGAAGAAAAATAGCAAATACATTGACGCTGGCAGAAAATGAAGTTCCCACTGTGAGAGAAAGACACTGGAGGAAAGAGAAGAAGAATCCAGAGTATTAGATTTCAGTTAGAAGTAGCAAAGTGAATTTAAGATTTTATTTTCTAGTTCCATCCACTGACAAGGAATAGAAATGATCATACCCCAAATATCACGGGCACCTCAAGGCCCCGGTCTTAATATTTTCAATACCATTCTCCCTAAAAGGAACAAGGCTCCTCAGAGAAATGACTGATTGCATTCTGAAGCAGACAAAGTCCCAGGTGAGCCTAGAATATCAGGTTGTACTAAAAACCCAGCAAGTACTCAAATATTAAGGGATACCTGTCAAAGGAATTCAGGAGCTGACTGGAAGGGGACTCTAGTGGCCAAAACTGGGAATATACTTTCAATATCTGTAATGGATTATGACACATCAGTTGCAAAACTCCTTACATTGATGATGATATTCAAATTGGTAGGAAAATCTGCACAGAGAAATGCCTGCTAATGAGATGGAAGAATGATAAGATTAGAAAATGGCCATTTTGCAATGTAATAATTCACTTAGCTAAGGCTCATCACTGGATTCTGTTACCACTGGGTAAAAGATTGATAGGGTAGTTGTATGTACCATCAAAATGCAGTCCCTTATTAATTAACAAGAGGGGGTATTCAGTGGGCAGCTATGGTAGACACCGTTTATATTAGTTAAATTCCCACCACTGTGACAAAACACCCAACGCTCACAATTTAAAGGAAGAGGGGTTTATTTTGGACCAGTTTTCAGATAGTTCAGTCAGTGGTTGCCTGGCTCCAAGAGACAAACAACATGCAGAAGGCTGTGATGGAGAATACCTGCTCAAACTGCAGCAGGCAGAAGTAGAGAAAGAGAAAAAGAAAAAAAACTGGGGAAAAGATACACAGCTCCAGGTCACTTCCCCTGTCTTAGTCGCTTGTCTTTGCCATTGAAACAAAACCTGCAACTTAAAGCAGAGGTTGATTTTGGCTCACAGTTCAGCTCCAAAGAGGAAACAGCATAGCAGAAGGTCATGGTGCAGGAAAAGCCTTCACCAGAAACACACTGGCACCACTGCTCACTGGAGAAGCAGGTATAGATGCAGCCTGAGGCCTGGAGGAGGCTGCGGAGGCAGGAGGGGCCTGCAAAGAAGCCTGAGAAGGGAATGTGGGCTAGTGCGGAGGTCAGGGGCAGCACGTCCCTGAGCCCAGACCTAGGCAGGTCCCAGACAAAACGGAGGAGCAGGCGAGGGAGAGCAGAAAGGACTGCTTCCCTTTGATCAGAGTTGTTTCCTTTGGTGCCGGTGTCCCCAGCAGCAATGAGAAGACTCAGAGTCACGTCCCTATTTCTCCTGTCTCTGGATCTTCTGGATGAAAATCTGCTGAAGCAGATTCTGCTATGATGTCTGTTTCAGCAAATGAAGCAGAGTCTACCACGATGGTCGCTTACCGGTAAGGCAGGAGCTGGGATTCCCATGCATGCTTCAGTGCGTGGCCGCCTGCAGGAGGGCATGTGGTCAGTAGGTTCCTAGGCCAGTCTTTCTATTCCTCTGTGCCACGTGTTATCACTGAAGAGAAGAGAAAATGGGTACAAGAATGGTAGGGAATGGAGATAAAGCCAGTGCCTTCCACGTCTTCCTGGAAGCAACCTAGCTGGCCTGGGACTTCCCTCTGTACTCCCAGCTTTACTGCTGGGGCTAGGACAACAATCACAGAACTCTCCTCCTCCCTGGCCCACAGTCTCAGGGAGACAGAGTTTTCCTGTCCCGTCAGCACCCCCTCAGCCAATCTCCTCATGGTGATAGCTTCTCCTGTAGAGTGATCAAAGAGGACAGAAAAGATACACACAGCAAAGCTGAGCATGGGGATGGTCCCCTGCAATCCCAATACTCCAGGAGGCAGAGGCAGGAAGACCTCAAGCCAGGGAAACTTAGCAACTTCATGAGACCCACAGCAAAAAAATTTTTTAAAGGGCTGGAGGAGGAGCTCAGTGAGAAGGCCCTGGATTCAGTCCCCGGTGCTGCAAAAACAAAAGAAAAGGAAAATGATGCACACACAAAACACGCACACACCTATACAGACATACATGCATGCATACAAACTTGCACACCCAAACACACATACACACACTCAAAAATTTCCACTGCCTCACCTCAGTGGAAATTCTACCACATTAAGATCCACTGGAAACCTGTGTAGTTGCTTTCTATCAATGTGTGTGCACGCACTACACTGCTAGGAAGCTGAGACTTTAAAAAGCTAGAGAACAGAAACCAAAGAGATTAGTGGAAGATCAGGGGAGTTGTACAGTGAAAGGAAGAGGAAAAGAGAGAAGCTGAGCCCTGGCACAGGAAACACAGCCAGGGGTGGTGGGGTAGGAGAGAGGAGAGGGTCTTTTGAAGAGGTGGAAGTCAGTTGTGGAAGAGGGAAGGAGTCTCAGATGCTTGGGGTCACGATTGAGCATGTGAAACTAGACAACTGGGGCTGAAGTCCCAGCAGTGCCATTTAATTATATCGTAGCCTTGGAAAACTGACTCCACCCTTATATTTCTGTTTTTGTGCCTTAGGTCAGGGATAATGGCAGCCCGCATGTAGCAGGGTCTTCTTCGGGTTTAATGAGGTAACCCATGCACGGTGCTTATCACAGCGCTGAAGGAATGCATGGTCAACGTTCAGTCTTACCATTAATATGTAACCGAAGCCTGTGGCCTGCCTCCGCCACCAGCTCCTCCAGCTGTAAAATTCCTTTGGAAACCGGGCATGGTGGCGCATGCCTGTAATCCCAGCGCAAGGGAGGCTGGGGCAGGAGGATTGTTGCGAGTTCGAGGCCAGCCTGGGCTACAAAGTGAGCTCAAGGCCAGCCTGAGCTGCATAGCAAGACCCTGTCTCAAAAAAGACAAATACATAAATAAATAAAATTCCTTTGGAGTCTGCCATGACATAGACAGGCGCTCATCTCTCATCTGGGGAAAGCATCTTCCTTTCTTCTGGTGGTGAAATATCTGGGGACTTTCCTGGGAAAGAAAAGGTTGGAGTGCATGAAATGCTGGAATCCCAGTGCTCCCCTGGATGGGGAGGGGCTGTGTCCCACAGGTGCCTCCGGCGGACCTCGACCTTGGCACCTGTTCCAAGTGGGCATAACCTGGAGGAGCGCTGTAAACTGGTACAAACCCCACAGAGAGCAAAATGCTAATAACTTCCATAATTCCAAGTGCACGTCCGCTTTGACCCAAAAATTCAGCTTCTAAGGGCTTTTGTACAAATGTGCTTATGTGCAAGCAAAACGATGTAAATGTAAAGCTATTCAGTGAAGGATTGTTAGGGCAGAGAACGGGAGATATCTAAATGCACACTCACTTCTCAGTAAAGGATGATTCCTCCTCACAATAGAATATTATCCAACTAAAAATATGAAGAAATGTCAATAAACATTATGGAAAGATCTCCAAGACCCACTTTTAAGCAGAAAAGCAAGAATATGGGAAATGTGAGAAAAAGTAATATACATTTCATAGGAGAATAACTCTGGGAGGAAACTCAAGAAGTGATACTATCACCTCTGACAAAGATAACTAAGAGGTCAGAAGACAAGACGGTCAGGGACTTCTTTTTCATACATTCTGAATTTTTAAATCTTGAGAATAGGAGGACTTGGCATACAGGCACCGTGCCTGCAGTCAGACCGACGTGTTCAGCGCCCGGATGTGCCTGTTTTGTCACACTGAAGAGGTCGGCTCCATCTCCGTAAGCCTTGGTACCCCCTTATGCAGAGCAAGGATGAAGAGGCGGTGCATAGTGCAGTGGCTGTGAGCATTCACGGAAATGGCGCTCCCCGAACGCAAGGCAGAAGCGCTGCAGCCAAGATAGCGTGAGGTGAGGGTGAGGTGAATCTGAGTTTGCTCCCTGCCCTGTGCCCAGGTGAGCCGGGGAGGGCGAGGCCCCAGGCTGACAATAGGTGGAACAAGAGAGAAGTGAAAGGGAGGTGTGTCTAGCACACAGAGCAGAAGGGCGGGCGCCGAATGCCCGTGCGCTCAGGGGTCTGCCAAGCGTGCTGCCAGGGCGCCACGGCCTACAGGTCACCCTGTGAGCGAGACAGACGCCCCACGCCATCGTGCAGATGAGAACGCTGCCTCAGGAGCGCATCGCTAGTCAGGCCCCACCAGGGCCAGGGCAGCGCACATGCTGGGGGGAAATGGAGCCATCCCTGCCTGGCCACGGCATAACACTGTGCCCCGGCTTCTGCACCCACAAAATCGAGGTCAAGATAGCGGCTTTTCCGGACGTCACAGTGACAAGGGTGTGGGAGGAGCTGGGGGTTTGGGAAAGAAGGGGATTCTTAGGGTGGGGGGTGTCTGGATGCTCGAAAAGTGCCTTAGCAGTCCAAATAAAGACTCTTTGTCTGCAAGGAGCTCACAATCTAATGACGGAGACAGAGACAGAGACAAAGAGAGAAGGAAGAGGAAAAGGAGGAAGAAAGGGCTGGGGACGTAGCTCAGCGGCACAGTGCCAGCCTGGCAAGTGCAAAGTCCTGAGTTCAATTCCCGGTACCACCAAAAAAAGGAGGAAGAAAGAAAGGGGAGGGAGGGGGAGGAAGGGGATAAGGAAGAGGAGGAGGAAGCGAGGAAGAGAAAGCACAAAAGAGGAATAAAAAAGTGAGAAGAGGGAAGATGAGACGGAGGAAGGAGGAGACAGATACCCAAGTGCGTGCGGCTGTCTCTCTGCAACCGTGTTCCCCTTACAGAAAGACCCGGCCTCCCCGAGTGTCTCTCCTGATACGGTGGGCTCATGAAGGGCACAGTCTAGGTTGCTACCACTGACCATGGTGGAAAATGAGCAGGTGGGTGTCAAGGTGGGAGCAGGCAGCAGGACAGGATACAGAGCAGAGTAGAGGCTTCGTGAAGGCCCTGGGGACAAGACAGGAAGGTGGGGTGAGGCGGTGGCAGTGACTTTGGGGTAGTGGCAAGTGTCTTAAAGGGGGGTGAGGTGTAGCCCCTGTGTGCTGGATCACATGCAGGTTCTCCTACCTTCCTTCCTTTCTTTCTTATGAGCCTACCGCCAGGCCCAGAGGCTTTAGATTTCTAACGTCCTTTTTACTGCTATAAAGCAAGCTAGATATAGAAGGGCCGGTGGTGTACATGAATCTATACATGGTATACAATGCCATAGAATCATGCACAAAGAAATACCAAGAAAAGGGCTCCAGTTGCCACGCATGGTGGTGCACACCTGTAATACCAGCACTCAGGAGATTGAACCAGGAGGACTGCTATAAGTTTAAGGCCAACCTGGGCTACATCCTAAGATCAAGGCCAGCCTGAATTACAGAGCAAGACCCTGCCTCAAAAAATGGGTACAGTTGTCCCTCAATGTCTGAAGATCATTCGTTTTAAGATCCTCACAGATACGCAAACCCAAAGGCTGTCCTTCCTACAAAATGTAGTAGTATTTGCATATAATAACCTATGCACATCCTCCTGTATACTTCCCATCTCTAGATTACTTATCACACATAATATTATATAAATGCTGTGTAAATTGTTGTTACATTTAATTGCTTAGGGACTAGTGGCAAGAGATAAGCCTATCCAAGTTTAGAACAGATGCAATTTTTATTTGAACATTTTCAGTCATTGGTTGGTTAAATGGTCAGATGTGGAACTCACAGGTACAGAAGGCCAGCTGCAAAAGCTGTACTTGAAAAGGCTGGGGAGATCTGGGGATGGTCTCAGGTCTTATTAATTGTTATGCTGGTGTTTGTTTTCTAGTTTTAATAATGAACTGTAGTCAGATGTCATCTTCGGGGGAAACGAAGAGACAAATCCACTGGAGCTCTCTGGACTCATTTTTTCAATTCCTTGTGAGTCTATAATTTGTTCAAATTAAGAAGCTGGAAAAAACGTATGTGTAAACAGCTTGTTGAAATCACAGGGCCAGAGTGGAGTTGTAGGAACTCTTCACAGAGTCAAGTGAGTGAAGAACAGGGCATTAATACAGATGGTCCCCAGTGAAGGACAGCTTAGCTAAGGATGAGGCTGAAAGGGAAAACTGTATCAGAAAAACTGCTCTTTTCAAAACTTTGTTCTTTTTGAAGTTGCCTAGCTCTGTAATTGCTTCATGGCTCTGTAATTACTTTCTTGACCCCTGCAACTACAAGAGCATAACTGAACATACAGGATGCCTGATTGTACTGAGCTTCATGATCGTTAATCTAGTCTTATAAAAATATAAAATATAGTCACATAAAAATACTAGCCCATAGGCACTGGGTGCCTGGCTTTGTTAAGGGACAGAAGCCAGCCACACCACTGGTGTGAAATAAAGCTGTTTACTGCCTCCAAATTCTGGGTGTCATTTTGGTGTTTCTGTTTGCTGTAGCAATGTGAAAGTGATATGCATTTGGTAGAAAATGTGCTGTTTTTCCCCAGCTAGCAAGAGGCAGGCAGATCCTTCCTCACAAACCTGGGCAGCAGCAGTGGGGCCCCACCCACACTTAGCCACAGGATCTCAAGGGGGACAAACCAAGATTACAGGAGACATTTGTTGCTCGCTTTCAGGAAGAGCATGCTTTGTGGGGTGTTTTTATATTATTAATTTTTTATTATAAACAGAATAAGAAAATAACAACAACATAGACAAAAACAAGACAAAGCAAAAACAATAAAAATGATACAGGGTTCAAAACAAAATTATAGGAATGAACGCTGGTTGTTATATTACATATTGTTATCTTCAGCGAGGTTGCTGAGATTACCAGATATAAGAATGCAAGATTGATCAAAGCATTAAAGAGAATAAAAAAGAATTAGAAAAAAAATTAGAAATGATACAGAGCTTCACCAAACAAGATGGTAGGAATTCACCAATGGTTGTTATATTGCATATTGTTGTCCTCAGATTAGTTGTTCAGATCGCCAGATATAAGCAAGCAAAACTGGTCAAAAAAATGTAAGCATTAACTGTTCCTTTCAATAAACCACCAGACATCAGCAGTACAATTATCCCAACTACCAGTATATATTTTTCCCTTTGTTCTTTCTTTCTTTTTCTCCTTTCCCTCATCTCAGTTGTTCCTTCCTTTGAGCAATTTCTTTCCCTGTCATAACACCTGTTGTACACTTGGGGTTTTATTTACCCTTTCAGGTTCTTACATTAGAGACACAATATGATGTTTACACATGTGGGTCCGATTCTCTGTGTTTTAATATTCCATCATGTCTACAGAATACCATGTCTGAGTCTTCTGCTTCTGGTGAGAAGAAAAAGGCAATTATTCTTGAGGTACAATAAGGTAACTGCCCAGCATGAGGGTGGGATGTTTGTTGCTTTCCCATCACTGGAACAAAATACCCAACGCTCACAATGGAAAGGAGAGAGATTTATTCAGGTTCATGGATTTCATAGGGTTCAGTTCATGGTTACCTATCTCCAAGATGGAAACAACATGGCGGAAGGGCTTGGCGGAAGGGGATGGCAGAGGAAATCTGCACAACTCATGGCAGCCATCAAGCAAAGCTGGGGACAAGAATACATCTTTTCAGGTCATACATTTAGGGATCCACCTCCAACTAGACCCCACTACCTATCAGCACTTTCAACCATGAACCCATTCATGGATTAATTAATGCACTGATGGTTATAGCGCTTCCAAAATCCAGTCACCTCCCAAAATCCCCACCTACAAATATATGAGATTTTGGGGGACATGTCATATCTAAACCATAAGAGGTGACAGGCGAGAAATGGCCACTGAGTGAGAGTTAGGACTTTTGCAACTGATAATTTCAACCATCTTGAAGGAAAAAGAAGAGGATCAGTGATGTGAAATTATTAGGGTTGGGCAAATCCACTGTCTTCATAAAAAAAGGAGCTAGGTTGCCTTGATATGGAAAAGTTACTTCTCATGTGAACAGAACACCAGGTAAAGAAATGCATTCCGCTCAATCTAGTGACAATCCAGGCTAGGCAAGAAGTCTTTTCCACACACTCAAGAGCATACCAAGGATCAACATATACATGGATGTTTCTAGCTAATCCTGGGTGGTTCCTAAACTTTAAAAAGCATCACAATTCTCCCAATGTGCAGGGCAGTGGCGAGGCAGCAAGTGCTGGTATGTAAGATACCAAAGATTTTAAGGAAGAGCTGCCTAGCATAGCTGTGGGTTTTGAGAAATATTTGCCAGAGCAAATATTTAATGCTGATGAAACAAGCTTGCCATGGGATCATGTGCCAGCACATACCTCCATCCATCAGGAGTCCAAGGTGATGCCAAGTCTGAAGGCACCCAAGGTTGGCACAACAGTGCCTTGGGGTGGAAATATTGCAGAGTTCAAATAAAAGCGTTTCCCGGTCTACCGCTCAGAGAATCCTAGAGCATTGGAGGTTGTGAGCACTTCCTGTTTATCATCCCCATAATGAGAAAGCCTGGGTGACATCAGCATTGTTTGAAGGCTGATGTGTGAGCAGTATTATTCTGGAGACTAGAGAATGTTGGCAAAACAACATGCCACTCATGATTCCTCTGATCTTAGACCCTCTCCCAGCATTCAGTGTGTATCCACGACACATGTCCTGATGTAAAGGTTACATGTTCTCTGAGAAACACAACCTCCGTCGTTCAACCAGCACACCCAGACTCCATCGCGGTGTTTAAGACAAGCTGTTTATACCAAATGTCTGCACGGGCTGCTAAAACCACAGAATCTGGTCAAAGGCTATGAGGACCATTTAGACTGCATCTAAATGCAGTCCAGAACATCAGAGTAGCTGGAAAGAAGTCATGTAAGTGGCATTTGGAGGGAAGTTTTGCAGATTTATGTGGGCTCATTCAAAGGCTTTAGCCTCCTCCGTGCAGAAGGGTGGAGACTGCTGACTCCAGGCCATGCTTGATTTCCTGGGCACCACAGCAGGGCAGCATGTGTCCCACAAAGCCCCTGTGATGACAGCCACTCCCCAGTTCTCCACCCAGAGGTTCAGAGATGAGAAAAGCTTTTGAAACACAAAAAGCCACAGGGAGAGCTAACATTTACTGAGCATTTACTATGCACCAAACTTGTCTAATCCATCCAGACAGAAATTCTGCGGGAACAGAGACCCACAGTAACCCAGTGGTTTAGGAGGTCGGATGTGTCTGTCTCTCTCATGTCATCCAAGAGAGTCTTGCTGCTCACCTGGCAATGACAGGTTTCTCTCCAGTTTTTTCTCTGCCATCACCCAGACTTGATGAGGATCAGGTGATAGAAACAGGGTCAGTGCCATCCCTGTCTGCAGCCAATGTAGAGGAGAAGGGTTGAAGACCCTAAGGCGCTGGGCCTGGCACTCAACTCTGATGAGCATTCCATCACATGGGCTTACGTAACTGCTGTGAACCTGGGGAGACTGTGAAATGTGTGCTGATGTGACTCTTACATGCCTCAACACCAGAGGGCATGGAGCTGGGGGAGGGGCAGCTGCCTGAGGATACTGACAGCTGTCTGATCCATTAGATAAACTAGGTGCTTTGTGCATTTTAACAGGAAGTTGATGGAGATACACAACTTTAATGGCAGTGGAGGTTGGGGTGGAGGTTGCTCCCGGTATCCTACTGCAGGATTTACAGCGGACAGGCTGGGGTTTAAGGGCAGGCCTTTCCCTTGGGAAAATCACTGAGCCTCTCAGCCCTCGGCTCTCTCAGGGAGGCAGTTCAGGAAGATCAAGGATGTGGCACAGCCTTATAAGGTATAAGGAGCTGTCAGGTGTTGAGTGTTCATTTGGTTTAGAGATACCTAAATCCCACCACCAAAGCTGCCCTTTGGGACGGTAACAGATGGCCTTGCCCCAGGTCTGGGCTGAGAAGGCGTAAGCTATTAGAAGTGTGGCAGGAGCATGTGTGTGTGTATATGTGCACGTGTGTGCATGTGTGTATGTATGTGCATGTAGTGGATTGACAACTGGTGGTCAACTTATAACCCGCAGCTGAACCAAGTAAGCATGGTGCTGGGTGTGGGAGGCCCACCTGGGGATTGTTGCCAGCAGCATAAGAGGTAGAACTGGAGAAGGAAATGTTAAGGCTGTTGGGAGTAGAGAAAGGCTTTTGGAGCTGGTGAAAGCTGTTAGCTGTTTTGGAGGAGCTCATCATGCTGGCTTTCCTGACGAAGTTGGCTGTTTTCGTCCTCTGAGGAGTTCGGGGCCTCATTGGCCCTGAGAATGGCTTTGGTTTACTTTGGGGGAGCTCTGGTTCTCACTTTGAGCATCACTTCCTGGCTCCAGAGGGAAAGATGGTGCGCTGCCGATCTCCAGGAGAAGCTCGCTGCATTGGCTTCCCTGATGGGAACTCAGCCATTTTGGACATGGGAGGAGCTTGGGACCTCACTGTTGCTGAGGATGGCTGTGGTATCTTTCAGGTGTGCTCTGGTTCTTCTGAGCGTCACTTCCTGACTCCAGTGCAGATCCCTCAGCCTGCTAGCACAGGTCCTTCATCCCTCTGGCATAGACTTTCTAGATTCCACTACTGACCTTTGGGCCTTCCCAGCACAGGTCTGTGAAACAGGCCTCCTGTGAACTCTGGGCCTCCAGTTGGATTCGTGGGAGGCATTGTTATGAGCTCTAGGTATTCAGCTGGACTCATATGGGACATTGTTGCAGGATCCAGGATCCAGGCCCTCAGTTGGACTCCTTGTTCTTAGTGTATGGACAGATTTCCTGCACTCTTGTATATTGTTTTTTGGGTGACTTATAAATAATCATAGAAAGTGTGTGTCCTGTATTATACTGTTTCACTTTGCACAATAACCCCCCAAACCAGCACAGTGCACATGCACATACTGCTTCACCCTGCCGGGAAGCCAGTCAATCATTCACATGGGTAACTTGATTTTTGAGTTAACAAGCACTTATTAAACAGTTTGCTGAAAGCAAATTGGATGTGACCCGGGAACCTAATGAATTTCAACAAGGCTGCATTCTTCAAATATTAGAATCGTATGGGAGACACCTGAGGAGTAGGAGGAAGGCCGAGCAAGCAGCAGAGGAGGAGGAGCTCTGGGAAGCAGGCCCCAGAAGGATGCTTGGCTGCTCTTTTTCCCAAGCTCCACTGCCCGTGTCGGGCACTAAGTACAAACAATACGCCATGCAAATGACTCAAACACACAACCTGCCCCAGTCTGAGGGAGGATGCATCACAACAGCCCACTTTTGCGGAGGGCTTAGTCATCTCCCGGCGCTATGCTGAGTGTTTCGCACGCAGTGTCTCATTGCACCTGAGTCTACAGGTGCAGAAATGAGAGTAGATGGTGTTCAACACCTTTCAAAGTCACACAGTTAGTGAAGGGCAGACCGGGGTTGGAAGCCAGGCCTGTTTGCTGACACTGTACCTCAACCACCAGGCCTGGCTAGCACTTGCTGGCCACAGGCCTCAGTTTCCTCATTTAGGAAATGGGCCGCTACATTCCACTTTGCTCACCTTGCAGGGCCATTCTGAGCCTCCACTGAGAAATGATTTCCAAGATGCACTATGAGATTACAAAATTTCATGGAAAAAATTTAAACAACCCTGACACACACTGCAGGCAGCTGGAGAACATAACAGGTGGGAGGGACCTAAACTGAAGTAAGCTCTTCCTTACCAGAGTTAAAACCTATGTCGCTTGCTGCGTGTTCTTGAAAAGCACTGTGAGAACGGAATTTAAGGCTTCTCGTGGTAAGACAGAAGCATATGGAGTAATGCATATTTTAATGAGTTCCACCTAGCCACTCCACAGTGCACACATACTTCCAAACATTAGATTGAAAAATGAGATGAGATAAAGCAATCCTTGTCCACTTGCAAACAACTGGAGAGTAAAGATATGTTGACTTGCCTGGCAGAGATCAACTCCAAGCCTAAGCCCATATGAGTATTCTCATTACACTCCCCTGATCAGACAACCCAGGGATGAGCCATGGTGTCCTCACACCGTGAGGTCTGCGGAACCCCTTGTGGAGGAAAACACTCCATCCAACAAACAGCTGCAACTGGCCAGCCAGGTGAAGGGTCCCCAGAGAGACAGCAGCCTGCTGAGAGTCCCCTGCATTGAAAACCACACTGAATCCAGCCTCACGGGTGGGGAGAATTGGCCAATGACTGTGGTGGGGCTAAGCCACCGAATGTGAGGGTGATTTGTTACACTGCAATAGATCACTTACAGGTAGATCAGAACCCATCGTACTTCAGAGCTGAGGTGCAAAGTTAATGGGTATTCATCAGAATTCCTGGTTTGTGGCAAGCATAATCCAGCAGGGAATGTGTTGAGATGCAACAAATCCCTGAGGAAACTGCACGTCCAGGCTTTGCTTCCCTGGCCAGCTGGTGACAGGACTGCAGCCCTGGCCCAGGAGCAGCCAGCTGGGCACACTCACACCTCCACAGCCCTGAGGAGCCACCAACCCTGCCACACACTTCTCTCAATGCATTCAGGCCGCCAGAACAGAGCCCCATCAGGAAGGTGGCTGAAACAATAAACATTTATTTCTCAAGGGACTGGCAACAGGGAAGCCCTGGGGGGAAATAAGTGCTGGCAGAACCTGTGTCTAGTGAGGGTCCACTTCCTGGCTGCCAGACCCCACTTTGTCCCATCTTTACATAGTGGAGAGCCCAGAGGAGCCCAGAGGAGCCCAGAGGAGCCCAGAGGAGCAAAGCAAGCCTTTTGTTTTGCTTTGCTTTCCTTTGCTTTGCTTTGCTTTCTTTTGTTTTACTTTGTTTCTTTGTTTTTGTTTGAGACAGGGTCTCACTGTGTAGCCAAGACTGGCCTTGAACTCCAGATGTGTCCCAACAGCTGGGATTGCACACATGCGCCACCACACCTGGCCAAAGCAAGCCTTCTTCTGGCTCTTCTTATCAGGCACTAATCCCACTCCTGAAGAGTCCGTTACTTCCCCAAGGCCCCGCCTCTTAATGCCCCCACCTTGCGAGTTAGGGTTTCAGCACAGGTATTTTGAGGAACCCAAACATCTAGCCCGTAACACAGCCTCCGTCTACTCTCTCAGGTTCCGGTATCCGCAGCGACAGCAGCACAACTCACGTCCAGACACCTGGCTGCACCAAGGGCGAGAGAGAAAGGATCTGCTCCTTGGTGTAATTTCCCTCTGAGACTGCTCCCCATGGGGAAAGATGATTTCGGGAAGGAAGTTGGGAGATGCTACCGGAGAAGGGATAGGGTGTCTGTAGACAAAATCAGCACCTGTGCAGCCCAAGGGCCACTACAGTTTGGTATAGAGGAAGGTTTTTAATACTGTTGAACCAGACCATGCATACAGCGTGGACAAATACTGTGTGCACATGTGTGCGTGTGTGTGTGTGTGTGTGTGTGTGTGTGTGTGTGTGTGTGGCTTCACTGGTTCTCACAACTGTCTTTCAAGAGAGGTGGCATTGTGCTCATCATGCAGAGGAAGAGACAGAACCTCAGACACATTAAGCAACCTGCGGGGATCTGCAGCGGAAGAGACAGAGCTGGACTTGAAGTCTGTAAGCACCAACCTCCTTACCCGCTTTCCCAGGCTCCAAGGCGGAGCCTCAAGGGAATGAAACCACATTCTGCTTTGATGAAATCAAATAAATTAAAAGGAGTTCATTAAGGGAAAGAGACAGAGGCTGGATTAAAGGGGTCACCTGATCTTCTCCCAAGAAAGAATGTACCCGAGTCCTATCCAACCAGCTTGGTGGAGAAGGAAGGGGAGGTCAGAGGCAGAGAAGCCAGTGCAGCAGGTAGGAGAGAGGCTTTCCAGAGCTCGCAGCTTTCCAGGGCTGCCACCCCATGGTCTAAAAGTGGCCACTTCTTCCTCCAAGCCACAGATAGTCCCTGTAGCCAAAGCCCAAGTGTAGGAAGCTCCAGGGTGGGCACACCATAGGTACACAACAGATGTGAAGATTGTCCTGGTAGATATCTGGGCTGACCAATGCCACTGTGTCCCCCTCTCTGCTGCACACTTTCCTTCTATCTACTTAGGATTCCCAGGAACAGGTTGGTCAGGTGGTGGCTCCTGCCCCACCACCACCTCCAGGCTTCATCAAGAAACATTTTTATAATCCACCGTTGCCCCTCACAGCATTCCTCAGACATGATTCTACATTTTCTGATCACAGCTCTCCTAGTTTGTTTGGAAACCGAAGCTATTCCCACCTGAAGGTTGCTAACAAATATTAAGTCTATTCCTATCCTTACACTGGTATCTTTATGACATTAGGAACTAACCAGCTGGGATTGATGTTAGTTCCTTGTTGGCCAGAAACTATAACATCTCTACCAACAAGAAAGTAATACAGGCTGGATTAAATGCAGCCTGAGAAAGATTGCTTAAAGATAAGAAAATAAATGAAACCCCACCAAGATTCCAAGCAGATAGGAAGCAGTCAAATATGTTCTGAGCCGGTGAATAAACGTAACTGTGGAAGGCTTTAAAGAGAATGACAGGTCTCACTAAAAAAAGCATCCTGAGCTTCTGTAGTTCACCAACCTCTATATGTTTGTTTTGTTGTATATTTTGGAGTGGGGAGATCACCTTGCGATTAATATAATTTTAATTCACCTGTTAAGGGTGTTTTAACATCTCTGTCACTATCCTTTCATGGTATCTTAGACAAATGCCAGTGAAATGGGTAGGACAGGGAGCAGAATAAAGGAGAGAAATGACCATAGAAAGAATCTTTGGCACTTTGGACAGAGGTCTTTATTGCACACTGCATAGACCCCTCCTGATTAGTTTAAGCAGGAATAATATATTGCAGAAACTTGGTAGTTCACAAATCACTGGAAGGAATGAAGGAACATACTCTAAGCCATGCTTCTAACTCCTCAAGATAAGCGTCAGCCTCTTGCCCTATTCAACCCTCTACATTATTCATTTCCAAATCCAAGTCCTGCCTGAGTCCTGCTGGCTAGCAGAACATAAATACCTCTACACCTCCGTCTGCTAAAGGGCTAGGAAATGTACTTTGTGTTTTCAGCCATAGCAGTAGACCAGACACATGGGGCTGGAGGATGCTTGTGATGGGTCCTCACTGTCTAGTCTGTTCAAGCTGCTATGACAAAAATACCATAGACTGAATAGCTTATAAAGCACAGAAATGTGTTCCTCACAGTTCTGGAAGCTAGGAAACCCAAGATCGAAGGGTCAGTATAAAGGGTATCTGTTGACAGTTGTTCCGTGGCTCATAGACCATGACATCACTTGGCAGAAAGAGTGAGGACGCTCTCTGGGGCCCCTTTCATGCAGGTATTGGTCCCCTCTAAGAGGGCTCTGCCGCCTGATCTAATCATCCCCCAAAGGGTGTCACCTCCAAACACCATCACCTTGTGGATGAGGATTCTGGTGCACAAATGTGGAGGAGATGCAAACATGCAGACCCCAGCACTTGAGAATGTGTCCACGTCTCATCCTGCGTTACAGAGCCACACTAGGGGTGGTGGCCTGAGTGCCCCCTTCAGGGATGTGCGTACTCATGCTTCATCCAAACCCTCTGAAAACCTGTGGTGTTGCTCCACTTGGGAAGCCACACCCTGTCTGAGGTGGACATCTGTCACACTTACTGTTCCTTACCAGCTTTTGAGTAGCATTCGTGTAATGAGGGGAATTTGCATACAATGAGTCCCACCTCCTAAATATTGAAGTCAGAATTCCAATGTTCATACACCTTCCCCGCTGGGACTAGGGCATGTGATCTGAGCTCCAAAAACCTCACGTCTCACTTGGGATTTGATTCAGAGCAGCATGAACCAGGCAGTGCACAGAGCTTCCACCCTGGCCAGGATGGGCAGCAGCAGAGGACTCCTCATTCAAAGGCAGCGCTTCCTGACTCTGAAGCAGCCCTGGTGTGGTGGCAGGTGTGGCTGCAGTGAACTCAAATTCCTGAAATTTAGTGCTCAGTAGCAACAGCCGTAGTGGTATGAGTTCCCTCTTTGAGCTGTTGCTATAAAACAGTAGGAGTCATTGTCCCGGAAACTACCTCAAATCTATTTCCCAGCCCTTCAAATAATCACAGTATCTTTTAACAAATCCTGCCAGCCTCAACCAGCCAGAATGAATTATCAACACCCAATAGCCCACCTGATGTGCTGGGTAAGCCAGGACAGCTGCCTCTGAAGCCTTTTCCTCCATACTGGGCTGCAGCGTGAGCCACACCTGTAGATTGCTGACCTGGACCTTGTCCCCTTGTGTCTTTTCTGAGCCAGATGAGAAGCATGAATGGAACATGCCCTTCCCTCTCACTCCCAATATCCCAAGGGCTCCTCCAGAACAGGATTGCTCTTCTTCATTGGATTTTTATCATCAACGATTCACACAGGGCTTAGCATTGAATAGGAATTCGGTAGAGGATGGATGGATGGATGGATGGATGGATGGATGGATGGATGGATGGGTGAATGTATGGATGGATGACTACAGGGAGGGAGGGATGGATGGATGGATGGATGATCAACTACACTGTAAAGTTAAAGCCATAATCCAGAACTTTGCTCTCTATTAGTAGTGCTAAGTGCACATAGCTACTAAGTCTTGAAATGTGGCTAGGACAACTGAGATATTGGGTTCTTACTTCATTTATTTCAATAAACTAAATGTCTTTGAATGAACAAGTTTTAACTCTAAATCTTAACCAACTCCTAATTCCAATTTTAAAACCTTTAGGGTGGCCAAGCACAATAACACATGCCTTTAATCCCAGCATTCAGGAGGCTCAGGCCATAAGTTCAAGGGCCAGCCTGGACTACATAGCAAGACCTTGTCTCAAAAAGCAAAAAAAATTTTATGAAACTTTAATGTAGTTCAAATATCTCCAGTGAAAAGTCTGTGTATGTGTTAGCTTCCCCTGATTGTGACAAAATACTTGTAATAAACTTGTCAAGAGGAAGAGTTAATTGTGGTCCTTGGTCCCAGAGGTTTCGGCCTAAGGTTGTTTATCCCTGTTGCTTTGGGGCTACTGTGACACTCTATATCTTGATAGGAAAAGGTCTGCTTACCTCTCAGTGCCAGGAAGCAGAAAGAGAGAAGATTCCAGGACCAGGGTCTCAACATCTCCTTCATGCGCACCTGATTTCCTCCCACTGCCCCCAGTAGACACACACACTGGGAACCAAGTTCTGGCCTTGGGGCATAGTTCAGATCCAAACCCTAACCACATACAGATTGAGAGGTACTATAATTGTAAAGTAGATGCCAGGTGCCAGATACTTAATATGAAAAATAATTTAAAATCTGGTATTAATGTTCTAACAATTGTATGTGGAAGTGATAATATTCCAGGTACATTCAGTTAAACAAAATATATTATTCAAATAGATGTCACCTGTTCCTCTTTACATTTTCTAATGTGACTACTAGAAACTGTTAAATGATATATGTGGTTTATTGTATTTCCGTAGGACAATGCAGATCTGGGCATTAGTATGAGCATCCCTGAGCAGTCAGAGGGATGCAGAGAACACTCACACCCTATCTCTACAGACCAGAGCTCCCCTACCCACCCATCCTCCCCACCTCAGACTCTCAATCCAGCAGCTGACAGCACAGACATGGCTCTATGGCATGCATAAGAGCGAAATCACGGATTCAGTGGATCAGGTGAAGAAACCACCAGGGAAGGGCTAGAGGTAAGACCACAGCAGTGATCAACTGTTCTACCCAAAGATGATTCACAGAGGAAAATCCCCATGTAACTGCCCCTTGGTCACCAGTATGTCACCTGTGGACTCAAAGAGGCCCTTGCCAAACCTCTCACATGGTCACTTTATTCAAGGGTCAAGAGACTGAAGCTCAGAAGGAAGCAGGCTCTTCCGACAAGCCCAAGAGCCAGGGCTAAACACAAAGTCTTTGATGCCCTCTGCAATGCACCCTCTCAGCTCTAGAAGCCACTCCACAGGTCCATTGGGTTTCATCTGAGAAAGGAAGGCCTTCCCCACAGGAACAGCACGACCTGTACCTACCTCAGGATTTCCAAGTTTGCCAACCCTGGAAACCCACGCTGATAAAATGAGGTGGGGTCCAGAAGGCATCATATTCCATCTCAGGAACTTGGTGGCTTCATTCACAACCCCAGGAGACTGGAAACCCTTAAAATGATTTGTCCTGAGGCAGGAAGGAGCACAAAGATGCCTTTGACCACCATGGAGAAACAGCGCCAGGCCTGTAGGGGGAGCAGGGTGCTGTTCATCGTCCAGTCCTGAGCCAAGTGACATGCGTGAAGGTGTACACACCAACCTGAGGTGGCCAGCAGCCTTGGTGGGAAGGGAGGAGCGGGGGGAAGGTGGGAGAAGATGAGTGAGGTCCAGAGGTGTGGGACAGAAGGGCCCAACGCTGAAAGCGTGCTCCTAAGAGACAGGGAAAGAACCTGTCCATTTCCCACCCTAGACAATTTTCATACTGGAAATACCACCTCCAATCCATCCCCACAGGTATAATTCCACCACATAAAACCAATCATCCCCACATCCAAATCTACCAATCTGCGCACAACACTGTAACAAAGGCAATTTTCATATTTTACTGTACAATACTGTTCATCATAAAAAGCATTCATATTTTATTAAATATAAAGACAAACTCTTGGTGTTACCAGAACAAATTAAGGGTAACTGTTTGCAAGCAGAAGCAGTGCTAGACCTGAGTGCAACTCTTTGTTCTCGCTGCAGTGCCCACCTTTTGTGTACAGTGTCCTACACACAGTAGTATTTGTTATTTACCAGTCCCTTTGCTTTATCTCCCGGCCCCAAACTGGATCTTGATCCACAGGGAGAAGATCCCCATTCAGTCATTGCAAGAATAGCTCAGGCTCTTGCAAGAGCCTTAGACACATCACGTAAGTTTGGAGACACCTGCCTGGGGGGAACAACAGAAGATTTCAGAGAGAGGAAGCAGTGCACAAGGAGAGGTGCAGTAATTTGTAGAGACGAAAAGATGCTAAGGCACTGGGTAACAGAACATGAGGATTCAGGGACGGAGAGGTCACAAGGAAGGGAGGCAGAAAAATGAAGTCAGAGGCTCAAAAGTTATACAGTGGGAGATGAAGGGATGTAGAGGTTGATCCTGAGGTTTCTGCTCAGCATTAATGATTTATGGTAGAGATAATGGCAGAGAGGGGAAGGCACGAGCACAGTGAGACCGATGGAGGTACGGGAGACGGTGGGCAGCAGGGACCGCCACCCGTGTACCTTCTGGCTGAGCTCCTCAGCACCTCCTGCCCTCATGTCCACCTCTGGGTGCTCTCCCCGGCCTCACCTCAGGCTCTGTCCCCACATCCTACCTAGGGCCTTCTCCTTTTCCAGCCCGTACTCAGCTCTCTCCCTTCCCAACTCCTCCTGCAGAGCACAGCTCAGGATGCTGCGGTCTTAGAGTCTTCGCTGAGTGCTCGGCTTTGCACCTTGAGCCGCCAAAAGGGCGCTGAGGTTACTCCCGGCTCCAGGCCCACCTCAAGCACTCCAGCATACCCCTAGAGTGCTAGGACCTACTAAGTGCTCAGTGAATTCTTGTGCACCAGACAGTTGCCCAGGAGTGCCCACTGGGCTACCTGGAAGCCCGGTGTCTATAAATAGCAGCCAGGAAGCTGGCCAAGCCGTGGTCATCTCCTGTACTCCTGCGCCCCCTGCCGGCCAGGAGAGAACCTTCATGCAGGACAAGATGGTCTTGATGGAGGTGGCTCACAGGTGGCCCTGGGAAGGTCAGCAGGTTTTGCTGCCACATTTTTCTCAGGTCACCCACCCTAGTGGGTGCTCAGAGCTTCTCATCCAGCTCCAGGTCCTGGTTCTTCCAGACACGACTGTGGGCCATTGCCGGGCTGTTGTGGGGCATCGTGTTCAGATAGCTCTGGATGACGGAGGCACAGTCCAGCCGCTCCATGGAGGTCATGAGGCAGTGCAGCTCCTGCAGGCTGCCGTTTTGCTCCTCGAAGAGCTCCAGGATGGCTGCAGCAGGGCTGCGCTGACACGACAGGAACCTGGGTGGAGACGGAGGAGCTAGCAGTTTGGGGGGCCCCTCTTCCAGGCTTGGTGGGTGACACCATCCTCCAGGGGACTTGGGGTGGCCAGGTGCCCTGACTTTGAAACCAGACACTGTCCTGACTTGGAGGCTCACCCTCCTGGGCCCGGTCTCTCTAGACCTCAGTTTCCTTCAGGAACCTGAGGGCTGAGAGGAGAGGACCCATAAGGTTGCTCCTGGCTCAGGGATTTTATTCTTGTCCTCTGCCCCTCCTCTACCCAAACACCTTCCAGCCTCACCCAGGCCTGCACACTGCTCCTTCCCTGTCCCTCTCTGCACCCACTGCACCCACAACCACCTCTGCGGCTCCCCTGGGATAGAGAGGTTTCGTCCCCCTCCCTAACGCCTTTCTCATCCCTGGCCTTAGCAGACAGCTGCACTGCACCCTCTGGTCATAGCTCAGCTCTCCTTGCTTCAGCTCTTTTGTGCTTCCCTTTCCAGCGTGTATGCAATGCTGGATACATACAAGAAGGCCCAGGGAGCACTCGCCTTGACTTTTAAGCTCTCTGTACCCTTCATGCATAGACTATGAGCTGCTGGGAGCTGGAAGCAAACCTCATTCTTCTTCTACCCCGATGCTCAGCAGGATAGAGCAGATACCTAATGAATGCTTAAATAGAGGGCAGGTTTCTAAATCCACCCTGGGTCCAAGGTCCAGCCCTAGGCCTTCTCATGGGTGAAGTCTTCCCTGACCACTGCACTCATAGCCTGAAAGCAAGCTCACGGTTACTCTCCGAGGATTTCTTTGTGAGTTCCTTGACAAGGACCATAGCTAACAATGGTCTGCTAACATGTGTTGAGTTAATATGCGTCAGGTGCCCAGATACCAGCTTTGCACACAAAGTCTATAATCTGCCGTTCTGTTCCACAGGCCACACAAGGCAAGCACTCACTGGTGGCTCTGCACGGTGATGGAGCCATTGTTAAATATGCATCGTGCGCCTGCTGTGAGCCAGGCGTTGCACTAGGTCCTGAGAATACAGGAGTTACTAGAAAGAACTGCACTGCCCTGCAGGGAAGAACAGGATGGGAAGAGCCATTCTCTGACTTTTAAGTCATCCCCTTGCCTGTGGTCCTGTTCTACCCACCCCAGCCCCATCTTCATCCACAGATCTCTCCTCCTTACCGGATTTTCATGCCACAGAGGCCCAGGTGGGAGGCCAGCCGGCGCCAGTCATTGCCTGTGATGCTGGTTGGCTCTAGCAACATCCGCAGCTGCTCAAAGAGCTCTGGTGGGAGCCTGAGGTGGGGAAAGGGTGCTCTTAGGGGGACCTGAATTTGCCTGCCTCTCTCTCTATCTCTCTGTCTCTCTGTCTCTCTGTCTCTCTCTCTCTGCCTCTCTCTCTCTCTCTCTCTCTCTCTCACACACACACACACACACACACACCACAGGCTGTACTTCCCCTGTGGGTGCTTAGGGGCAAGAGCCCAACCTACACCTTACCTGTTGCATGAGGGCGGCTGGGAGACAGGGGGTGGCGCTGCCCAGGACTCCTCCTCTGATGCCTGGAATCTGAGGATCTCCATGTACTTGGTCTCCAAGCCCTGGGTCAGCAAGGGAACAGGGAACACATCAGGGGTCACAAGATACTCCCTAAGTAAGAAGCCAGGGGCCAACCTCCATTCCTATGTCTCTCCTCCAGCCTGTCACCCCAAGCCACATTGCCAGAAGATACAACCTCACCCCTCTACCCTCTCCCTCCCTGACCCCAGACCCCCTTGTTCTGTCCCGAGTTGGCCCACTTTGAGAACTGGAATGTGAGGGTGCATCCTGAGCACCCAGAGGTCCTGGAGGAAGCCGTGGGTGCTGGGAGGACCCCAGCGACAGAGACACAGCATTCAGATCTTTGCGCCCCCTTCCCTCCACTCCAGCTTTCTTGCCACGTAACAGCATGAGGGTGTCTGCCAGCTTCCACCAAGATGCCACTGTGGTCCCCAAGGACTTTCCTCCCAGGCTTCTTCCCATCTTCCCCTGAGGCATCTGATGGAGAGACTCAGCCTAGGAAGACCCCATGTCTCATGGGTCCTCCATCCCCAGGCTGGGAGAGAGAGTGTTTAACCTAAGCTGCGATCTTTAGTCTCCTACTGGGGTCACCCACTGATAGACGAGAGTCAGCCATGGTGGGTAACTTGGAGGCCAGGTGACCTGAGTCCTTGAAAGAGCCAGGATGGCTGCTGTGAAGATACAGCCATCCACTACTTGGTTATATGACTGGGACCATTGTCACCAGTACCACACCCCTCACCCACTTGCCCAAGGAAAGCCTGCACTTTCCTTGCCCTTCAACAACAACTCACATCCTGGAAGGTGTGCATGGTGACAATGATCTCATTGGCCAGTGCCGAGCAGTTCTCGTTCTCATTGGCTACAGAGTCAGTGAGAAAGGGAGAGACTTGGGGTAAAAGCACAGTAGTCAAAGGGTACTGAGGAAAGACTGGGGCCAGGACACTCTGCAGTCTCCCTGGGGTGGGGCACAGAGCACCAGGATGAAAGAGAGTGGAAGAAGGGTGGGTAGGAGGTGGCCACCAAGTTCCTAGGCTACCTGCTTTTCTCCGGAAGCAGAAGGAGCGGAAGGGGCACTTTCCATGCCAGATGTGGAGATGGGGAACCAGCTGGCAACTGCTGTCATCCACGTTCTCCCAACCTGGGGCAGGGACAGAGACAAAGCCGAGTGCCTCAAAGGTGCTGGGGAGACACGAGGACCAGCAGAGGCAGGAGGGTCTTGAGTGGATGGGAACCCCAGATCTGGGCAGATGGCTTCTATGCCACATGTCCCTCTCTGCACACAACACAGCCCCTCACTCCCTCCTGTAGCCTCGCACCGGAACTCCAAGCCCTGCTCCATGTTCCTGTCCACAGCCACACCAGTGCATGTGCCCTGTGAGCAATGCCAGCAGACCCGACCAGAGGAAGGGGAAGCCAAGCAGGGAGACTAGGATTCCCTCCCCATCCAGCCTCCCTTCCTGCTCCTGCCACCTGCAGCCCCTCTCCTCCTGGCATCGCCCCATCCTGGCAGGTGGCAAGGCTTGGGTGGGCAGCATGGGGAACAGGAAGACCTGGGTTACTGGGGGCAGAAGCCAGGGGAGTCCTTGAGGCTGCTCCAGCCCAGAGTCCAGAAAAGAAACTCAGGGCTCTTGATCTGCATACAGTGCAGGGGAGGCCCAGGCCGGCGCCCCTCACCCTCAGAGATGTACTTGAGTTTCAGGCACTGGTCACCTCTGGCCCCCGTGAAGTCGAAGAGCTGGCAGGGCCCTCGCAGGCGCCCCCCGTGGGGCTGCTCATTGGTCAAGGCCCACTGCAGGGCACAGGGCGTGTTGTTGAGGAAGTAGACACGCAGCTGCAGGTGGGTCTGCCCCGGGGCCAGTGGGGAGCAGAACACAGCCAGCTGCAACCACTTGCGGGCAGCCTGGCCCAGCGGCGCCTCCAGCACACAGGTATAGAGGCTGCAAGGGGAGACAGGGCAGAGACTCCAGGACTTTATCATCAGGCTCCTGGCAGCTGGGGGTGCAGAGGCTCCGTCCTAACCTCCGCGGACACAAGCGCACTCCAGGGGGGACTTGGGGTCCTAACAAGGGGCAGGCAGCTAGGGAGTGGAGAAGGGACTGTGTCATGGTGGCCACCAGTAGTCAGGGAGGCGAGCCTGGAAGAATTCTCCGTCAGAGCCAGGGATACAGCTCAGCAGCACAGCGCCTGCCTGGCAAGCGCAAGGTCCTGAGTTTGATTCCCAGTGTCAAAAAAAAAAGAAATGAGAGAGAATTGTCTAGCGGGAGAGACAAAGGCAGGGAGGGGACAGACAGCTCCAGGTGGGCAGAGAAGCAGCAGGGAGTACACAGCCCCAGGCAGGGTCAGAATGGAACAAGCTGCCACGGACTTTAGGACTGAAGGGAAGGATAGGGATGGAGAGCAACCGGGGACTTGCAGGCCATCCTGGACGGCTGAAGGGACAGCTCCATGCCAAGACAAGGATGCGGCAGCAAAGGGGGCCTGGGGGAGAGGCCGGCTGATGGGCGCACGCATACCTGAAGTGAGAAAGTTGGATGCGACATTCATCGAGGGAGGTGTGTGCTCCAGGCCGGCCCAGGGGCCGCCAGGCCTTGGCATCCAGAAGGGGCGTGTTGCTGCTGTAAGTGCGCACGTGGCCTGGCTGCTGGGCGCAGTGCTTGAACGTGAGGGTGCAGGGCTTCAGGAAGGAGGCTCCGTGGGGCCCACACGCCACCACCGGGCTCACAAGCCCCTGGGTGCGGGACAGTGATGGGGCATCGGACAGGTCCCACACCAGGGTCAAAGATACCCGCTCCTGGCGGCCCACAGCCACAGCACCTGGGGAGGCAGAGAGCTGGGAGGGGCCCAGTAGGCAGGCATCCCCCCACTGAGGTCAGCCAGATGGTGCCCAGGGCAGAGGGCACCCAGCTGGGCACACAGAGGCTGTGTGAATGAACAAGACCATGTGCACTGACTTGGGGCACAGTCCTATGCCAGTCAACGCCTTCCTTCCATGACCAACAGTGCCTGGTGTGCATTTATAAACCATGCTCTCTCCTCCTGTTGGAGAACTAGCAAGGCACAGTGAGTCCTTAGAACAAGATACTTTAATTCCACCTGCTAGAAAGTTGTCCCCTCAGGGCATCTTTTATAGTCTCCTGTTTCTTCTCAGTGATCAAGATTTCCTTTGCTCTACCTTTGCAGTCCACAGATTTACTGGAGCTTCCTTTCTGGCCAAACTTACATTTTAAATCATCCTGCTGGGCTCTTTGCTCTTGATTCACAACAAATCTGGCTAAAAGCCCCCAACAGCAGCTTTGCAACTGACTCAGCATTAGACTGCCTTGAAATTTCTTCTGCCAGATTAATTAGTCCTCCACTGTTAATCTCAGTCTTGGGCAAACTCTCTGTGGACAGGAGCAAAAGGTAGACAAACTTTTTGCCAAGCCATAACATACATCGTCTGGAGTCCAACAGCTAAGGCAGTCCTTCTTCCAAGCAGAAACCTTCCAAGCCCAGTCTTTACTGATAGGATTTCTACCAGCCTTCTGGTCTTTTAAGTTCTGACCATAATCTCCCATACAGAACAAGCTAAGGCATTCCAGTTCTACTCTTTGAAGCAACATCTCCAAACCTTTCCAAACTCTTCCCACAAGCCATTCCCAAAGGCTCTTGAACCACATGGTCAGGTGTAGTAATAGCATTGACCCCACTCTTGGTACTAAATTCTGTGTTGGTTACTTTTCTCTCATTGCTGAGACAAAATAGTTGATGCCCAAAATTAAGGAAGGAAAGGTTTATTTAGCTAGCAGTTTGTGGAGGTTTCAGTCCATACTCAGCTGGCTCCAAGGCAGAGTGGCACATGGCAGAGGACAACAGTTCATCATGATGCAAAACAGCAAAAGCAGCAAGAGCAAAAAGGGAGGAGCAGCAGTGAGCAAGCCTCTTTCCCTCCCTAATATTGTATGCAGGCTGCCCACCCTAGAGTGGGTGTAGCATTCACAACCATAGTCTCAGCATTTGGACCATGAATCAGTTATAAACTCTAGAAGGTCACCCCATGACTGCATGAGGCTTTGGGGGGACATCTAAACACAAACCATAAGGGAGTCAACAAAGTCGTACTAGAAATATCAATAATCTTCAAAATGATAAAGATGTCTATGGCTCAGATGTATTAGCACACACCTGAAGTCCCAGCACTCTGAAAGGCTGAGGCAGGAAGAACATAAGTTCAAGTCCAGCCTAAGCAACTTAGCAACTTTAATGAGACCCTGTCTCAAAAGAAAGATTTAAAAAGGACTGGGATGTGGTTCAGTGTGAAAGTCCTACATGTAGTCCCAGGGTGCCCCCTGCAGACACAGTCCCCCCAGGACACAGTCTGAACACTGTGGGCCATTACCTGGTGGAATAAGCAGGGAGATGCCTGTGTCCTGCAGCAGCAGGCAGCCCCCACGGTGATCCACCTCACGGGCCGAGAACACCAGCAGCTTATGCATCAGCTGGCGGATGACGGTCTGGCCATGAGTGGGTGTGTGCAGCTCCTGGTAGAAGGCAACCATCTCTGGCAGTGTGGCAGGTGCACACTGCTCTGACACATCGAGTTCCAGTGGTGGAGTGGACGGGGCCACTGGCTCCTCATGGCTGTCTGGCTTCCGGCAGGGCCCCAGCAGCCACCGGGGACAGTGCCACCGGAGGCACTGAACCAGAAGCAGAGTGCTGGCCACAGGGATCCCCACCAGCAGGAGGAGCTGAGGGGGTTGGAAGGCACTCTCCGGGGGACACATCCTCCTGGTCACTCAAGACTGCTGGATGTCCTGCACCTGGGCCAGCCAAGGCCAAGGGCCTGGGGGAAAGAAGGGGTGAAGACCAGGTTAAACCTTAAACTGTGGAGACCAAGCCTTGGCTTCCACATAGCTGCAGTGGCCTCATGCCAGCGACCCACAGTCAGATCATTCCGTGTAGTTAGTGCTTTCTCTCCCTCCCTCCCTCCCTCCCTCCCTCTCTCCCTCCCTCTCTCTCTCTTTCTCTCTCTCTCTCTCTCTCTCTCTCACACACACACACACACACACTTTCCATGCATCCCCATTGTCTGAGTTACTTCTTTTCTCCTTGCTGAAAAAAAATACCTGACACCCAAGCTGACAGTTTATAGAGGTTTCAGCCCATCAGCAGCAGATTTCGAGGCAGGGTGGCATCCCAGAGGAGGAAGAGTTCATGGGGCAGAAGGTAACAAAGCAAAAGAGAAAACCACAGTTCTTCTATCCCTTATATCTTATCCAGGCCACTCAGGGCAGACAGCACTCACACCCTTAACCCTCATACTCTTGATCCTAGCACTGCACCATGAATCAATTCCAGCATCACATACCTTAGATTCACATATTCTGAAAAAGCCCCACCTATGACTGCATGAGGCTTTCCGGGGACATGTAGACACAAGCTGTAACACCCATGATTTAATATAACTCATCAATATAAACATGCGTAGCATGTGAGAAGCCCTGGATTCAATCCTCAGTACCGCAAATAAAAGTACAGAACATGCAAATATAGTATAGGTAGAGATTTACTGGGCGTGGGTATGCCTGGAGGGTACACATGTGTGAATGTACAGAAAAGGGGCTAATACTGTGGGATGCAATCAAAACATGATACAAGCTAAATATGTGATTTAAATTTTCTTAGTGCCCACCTTAAAAAAATAAAAGCAACAGGGAAATTAATAAACTTCGCATTTAACCCGCAGATTCCAAATGCTATTTCAGCAGGCGATCAATGTAAACTTATTAATGAGCTATTTCTCATCCTCCTCTCACACCAAGTCTTTCACCTCTGTGTGTATTTTACCCACACATTTGACACATCTTGAGTGGGACTTGCTATGTGTCGAATGCCACAGGTTTTAGTGACTCCTGTCTTACTCAGGGCTAGTCCGGAACCACCACCACCCCCGCCCCAGACTGTCACAATCAGTCACAATTAAAAGGCTGAGAGGGCGGAAGACATGAACATGGACTATGAATGTCCTTAAACTTTTTTTTTTTTTTGGTATTTCTTGAATTTTCCACACCAAGTGTGTATTTTTGTAAAAACTTTTTCTAAGTTATTAAAAGAGGAGGGAAAACACCTCTCTGGAGATTGGCGAGATGGTGGGGAAATCACTAGATGACAAAGCGCCATCCAAGTGTGTTTATTTACATCCCTCCTTCCCTGAGGCACACAATACAACATGAATGAACGACAAAAGTTAAAAGTGAAAGCAATAAAAGAAAGACAAACGAAGGTGGAGGCCGACAGGAGTGGGGTGGGGCAAAGGCACACACACACAGGCACTCACGCACGATTCGCCCTGTTCACCTAGTTACCTGCGGGCTTGCACGGAGACTTCCCGCCGCCATGCCACTCTTCCTGAACCCACTTCCGGCCCCTTTGGGATCCAAGACTCGGTCTGTTCTAGCGTTTGCTTTCTCTCCTGCCTGCCGTCAGCCTCTCCCCACCTGCTCCATCTCCCGCCTGGCCCTTGCCCCCGACGCAGCAGCTCGCCCAGCTCACTCGCTGCTCCTTCCGTCTCTGCTCTGCCTCCAGGCCAACCTGGCCAGCTCCTGAATCCCCCTATTGCTTACGGCTCCCCACTCCAGCGCACATCCTCTGGGTACCAGCTGTGTATCGGGCACCACGGGAAGTTCAGTCCTGCCAAAGATGACATCTTACTCAGCTCTCCCGGAGCTGCCTAGGGAATCCACTGGCTGGTGGCTGGGTTCTAAGAGACACTGTCCTCCTTTAAGGCTCCTCTGGTGGGTTCGCCAGGGGATGCCTGGGACAAGTTCCAAGCACTCTTCCCTCCCGTACTTTCTCTCACTCCTGTAACCTGAAGCTGAGGCTCTGTGCACCTTCTTTCCTCCCTCAGCCATGGAAACTATGCCCAGCTCATTCCAGTTGTGAGCAGAAGCTCTTTCCTACCCTCAGGATTGAGCACAGGTGCAGGACCTGTGTCTTTACTGGAAACGTGCCCAGGAAGGAGAGGTTTGGCTTTGTTCCATTTGCCTTAAAAACCAGCCCTACAGCCAATGTCCCCGCCTCCTCCTGCCAGGCCACCTGCAGGCATACCAGTGAATCAGGTAGGCTGGCAGTGCCCCAACCTGGGTGGCAAGGTGGGCGGAAGCAGCAAGCTTCTCTTACATCCTAGCCGTTCCTTTTGGCTTCTCCACATTAGTAACAACTGTAGCTCGAAACATAATAACAGCAGTAGCTCTAAGGCTGCTGCGAGGTTTATCCCCTTCGGTCCCTGCTGTAGTCCTCCGACTTGGGGCCCCTTAAGTCTCCACTTCACACAGGACAACACAGAGCCTTCTTTCCTTGGTGAGGATGGGGAGACCATCAACCAACCACTGCAGACAGAAAGGATGCACAGGGACAGTGAGGACTTCCAGAGGCCCGGGACTCTCCTCAGCCTTTCTTTCTCCCATGTTTCCTCCTCTAAGGGGACAGAAGCTGGATGAGAGGAAAACAAAAAAAGGGAAAGTAAAAGAACTGCAAGCA
This sequence comes from Dinomys branickii, assembly GCA_004027595.1. Taxonomy (NCBI): domain Eukaryota; kingdom Metazoa; phylum Chordata; class Mammalia; order Rodentia; family Dinomyidae; genus Dinomys; species Dinomys branickii. Next base: position 45,756 of record PVLD010004436.1, read on the forward strand.
CCACCTCGGTTCTATGGTGAGGGACACTGCACACCTCCTGCCCCCTAAGCCCCAAGGACAGGGCATGGGCAGCAAAGGGAAGGAAAGGAGGGAATCTATTTTGTTTCTATAGCAATAACCTTCCTGGGGCCTCCAAAGACCAGAATCCAAACCTCCTGCACTCTCGGGTGATGCAGCCTTGTGCCCTCACCCAGCCTCCCAGGCCCCTGGGCTTCTCAGGCCCCTGAGCCCATTCATTTACCTGCCCTGAGCAGGTTAACTCCGCCCCTGACTCAGCCCGGGCCCCAGGTGCTAACTCTTCCAGGAGGATGCCCCAGCCCTCACTCCATTCTCTCCGGCCCAGGAAAGGAAGGGGTTGTTAGGTGCCTTCTGTGAGGAATGGGCCTCCCCTCCCCATGCCTGTTCATCGCCCATTCCTTGCTCCTTCCGCCCATGCCCCAGGTCATCCTGGGTAGCAATTCCTTCCGCCCATGCCCCAGGTCATCCTGGGTAGCAATTCCCCGGGAGAAGCCTTTCAGAAAGCACCGGCAGCTGTCCCAGGGCAGCTCCTTCTCCAGCAGAAAGGTCCAGATTCCTCCTTCAAAGTCCTACTCAGCCCTTTAAACTCTCACCCTCCCCCACCTCACGGTTCTTCTGGGGGTCCGCAGTAGGGGCTAGATCTCCGAGTATCACCACAGGGCGCAGAAAGTCTTGGGAAGGATGTGTCCACACTAAGTCGCAGCACGGCATGCCTGTCCACATCACAGTCGTGCCCCGGACCTCACACCATCAGCTGTGAAGTCCTCCTTCCCTCCCCTCCTCTCACAGACGGTCCCACACTGGGGCCAGCCCAGCAGAGCCCCAGGGGCCCCATAACAGTGCCCTGCTCTGGCAGGCCCCAGCGCTACTCACCTTGTGTCTAAAGCTCCCACGGGCGGCTGGCTTGTGCAGGACTCACAGTTCCTTCTCCCAGAAACAGGTTGTCCAGATCTAGTGGCCAGGCCAGCCCGCAGGCGGCGGTGGGCGGGGACTCCAGGTGGGCGTGGCCTGACGCTTCCCGGCAGAACCCTCCCTCCAAGGCACTCTAAACAGGAGTGGAGGAAAGTGTCCCTGTCTGCTGGCAAAATCCAGTTGGGTAAGAGAGTAGCTGAGGATCGCAGAAGGCAATGAACTTATCAGCGTGGAGCTGCAAGGGACGAAGGCAGGAGGCGGGAGGAAAATCGCTTGGGGACAGCTCTGCACCTGACACCCTCCCTACAGCGCCCCCTGCTGGTGAGCTGCGGTCCCTGGCTAGTCTATTCAGATGGTAGAAGGCGAAAGGAGGAGAGAACTTAACTAGAGTTTCTCAAACCACGTCGCGCGCAGGAGTCCCCTGGGGCACTTGATAAAAAGGTTCTTTTTGTGAAAGTGTAGGTTGGGGCCTGCTGACCTAATGCAGCCCGTTCTGAGCGCTAAAACAACATCAAGTTCCACCTCCTCCTGTGCAGGAATTCGAGTAGGCAGCAGGTGGCATCTGGCCCCTACCCGCTGCCCTTTCCAGCCCACCCCGCCCTGCACTCTCAGAGCTACCACCGACACTGCCCCTTGCAAGAAGAGTGGGATTTGGGAGTAGTTTGCCAGCCTGAGCCCTTAGCAACTCTGTCCTGAGAGATGGCACCAGAATGAAAGTGCCCGGGGGCAAGGGGTTTCACCCATCTGTCCTCTGCTTTCAGCTCAGCTCCTGGTGCACTTGGATTCACAGCAGCTGCTCCAGAGCGACTTGTGACACCCACTCAAAGGGAAGAGGAGGCTTTCTGGATCCCGTCCAGCAACTCAGGGCCCTGATGACCCCCCATGTTGGCTACATAACCTTGGGCTCGCTATTTAACCCCTTTCAGCCTCAGTCCCCTGGTCTGACAAGTGCAGATAACAGCCTTGGATAGGATAATATCTGTCATTTATTGAACCAATAAAGGAAAAGTGCCTACCACACAGGACCTGGTATCACCAAGGTGAACTCTGAAGTTTCCAGTTACCACTTCCCACTGAAAGCAAGCAACTTCTGCTGTCCTCCCCTCTGCTTCATGAGGGCGAGTGTTTAAATCTTGCATGTGTGCAATCATGTGGCATTTGTCTTTCTGTGCCTAGGGCTCAATTCATGTGTCACAAATAGCAGGATTTCCTTCGGTTTTCTAAGGCTGACTGGTATTCATTGTGTGTGTGTGTGACATTTCTTTATCCATTCATCTGTTGATGGACACTTAGGTGATTCCATATCTTGGATCTTGTTGATAAGGTGCCAATAAACCAGGGAGCGCAGGTATCAGAGGCTGGGGAGAGACAAGGATGTAGGGTGGGGAGAGATTGGCCAACGGGTACAAAGTTACAGTTAGATGGGAGGAATGAGTTCTGCAATTTTTCTTTGCACAGTAAGGTGACTATAGTTAATAGCAATGCATGGTATGTTTCAAACTAGCTAGAAGAAAGGGTCTTGAATGCTTTCACCACTAAGAAATGACAAATACAACGTGTGATGGATATGCCTGTCACACGATTTGATTGTTGCAAGATGTATACTTCTCACTGTACCCCATACATATGTTCAGTTGTGTGTTGAGCAAAACCTAAAATGTGATTTTAAAAAGATAAGATGTAACCTCTTCTGGTTAGGTCTCAGCTAACAATTGTCTAGCCTCTTGTCCCTGACTCAAACCCTGCCCTTTTATTCCTTCCCTGGGTGATGGGGAGAGGGTAGGACAGGTACCTCTGGGGAGTCAGATCTCCAACCTGGAGAGATGTCACAAAGGCACAGGTGAAAAGCAACCAACCTGAGAAGGAGACCCCATAATTAAAGGACAAGCAAGGAAAAGTGCCCAGAACTTTGACAGGGAGCAAAGTGGGCAGGTGCTGGTCCATGTGTCTGCACCCCGCAGGAGGTGGACTCTGCCTGCAGATAGGGACAGTCTTCCCTGCCTCTCTGCAGGGCAGCTGGGAAGCACCAGGCCTCCCCTGAACAGATTCCCCACTCACCTCTGCTGTCTCTGAGTCATAATGTCCTAGCGATTATGGGACATCTGTCAAGCAGGAGTTCCAAGCTAGGCGGGCCCATGCCCAGGGGAAGGCTGTAAACCAGGGTCCATGCTCATGGGTCGTGCATTTATTTCCAAAGCTGACGCTTGCCTCGCTTGGGGACGGTCACAGTTACAGAAAGGCTCTGGAGAGCTCTGAAGGCCATGCCACCTCCATGGGCACAGAGCTGTAGCTGGGGGCTGAGCTGCCATCTAAGACCTGGGTGTCCCCATGCCAGACCCTCAGCTATTCCATCAAGAGTTCCTCCAAAGACCAGACATCACGGGGGACCTAGCTGGGGTGAGGTTAGCTGAGGGTACAGTACTTGCCTAGCATGCATGAGGTTTGATCTCCAGCCCTGAAAAAAACTAAGTAAGAATCTAGCAGACCAGGGGGAGCCCCTACTGAGAGAAACCTTTGGGGCCATATAAGCCCTAACCTGGACTCCCCAGTGTGTCACCACCCTTGGTATCTGAGAAAGGCAGGCCAGCTAGGAGCCCTGCTCCACCCTCCTCCCCACCATGCCCTGTGTTCTGTCCTCCGCACACTCATCAGGCCCAGGCCTGAGAGGTGCACTGCCAGGGCTTAGGGCACGCAAGGCCTGGGGACAGGAGAAAGAGCGTGAGGGCAGGGAAGCTCCAGCACTGGACAGAAAAATAGGAAAAGAAGAGACAGAGATAGGATGGCAGAAGACAGCAAAGGACAGTGAGGAGCCAAGATGGGCACACAAGTAAGGTGGTCAGCCCAAGCCCAGGAGCCACCCTGACAAGTGTCCTTGGCCCTTGACAGGAAAGGACAGATTGAGCAGTCAGTCCAGAACATTAAAAGTAACCAAAATTTTTTACCTCCAAATCCCATCATAGGGAGAAGATTGATATACAAAGGGTGATAGAGAAAAAAAATGTGGTGACTCTAAAAAAAAAAACAGAAAGGGATATTTACAGTAAAAGATGAATTGCTATTAACCTCCTCCCAAAATGATCCTCCCCCTCACTGTCAGTACATCTATCGCATCTCCCTTGCCACCTTCTGAAGCAGTTCTGGAGTCTTCTTTGGTATCTTCACAAGGCGTGATCAAAACCACAGTGGGTGCTGCTGCCAAGTGCCACCAACCGGAAGGCAGTCTGCAGCCTCACAAAACTGGCACTGTGGCCTCATCCAGCTTATTCACCAGATCTGACACCAACTTCTGGCTCTTCCCCAAGGTCAGAATGACCATGAAAGGTAGACATTTCGAACAGGTTCAGGATATTGAGGCAGCCCCAACAGCACAACTAAAAATACTCAAGAAAGGACTTCCAGAACTTCTCCAAAAAGTGCCAAGAGCTATGGAAAAGGAGGAGTATATTGAGGGGATTAAGGCCAGCATCCACCACAATTTTTGATCACACCTTGCCCTATCAAAAGCAAAGGAGAATGATATGGGGGGACAGCACAGCCTTTTGACTGGAGGAGGGTCTGTACATTATCCTATATGCAAATGATATGCAAATAAAGACACATGAAAATGAGCAAGGCAACTTTATGATTAAAGACTCAGGTAGATGTTTCCAGAAGCATCTGGCCACAAGAAATCTAGATGCTTGGCTTTGCAGCCTGACCCTCCAGAAATAGAGAGGCTTGGGGGAACCATATTCCTCATGCTCCAGGAGCAGACACAAGCTAAGGCTCCAGGGAAGGGGATCCCACAGTAGCAGTTGGCTGTTGTGGGCGTGGGCAGATCCACCTGGGTGGGCCCAAGAGTGTGCCAGTCTGGTCTAGTGAGATAAGCCTGGGCAAATGGGCCAGCCCATGTGTGACTAGAAAAGGCCTGGGCATCTCTCGCTCCTGCCTTCAGAAAATGGGGCTTCCAGGTCTGACACTATCAGCTGAGACAGAGTCCTCGGCAAGGGGCTGCTAGGTACCTGCCCGTGTGCAGCCCACTGTGAGAGGTCAAAAAGACAGCGACACCTGGACCTGAACTCCAGCGGTCGGAGGACGGAAAGCTTTGAACGCAGAAGCAGTTGCTGGTAGCAGGCAGAGTGGTCCCAACACCAAATGACGGGCTGGGCGGGACATGGTTCCAAGGGCAGGACTGGAGCTCAGGTGGTAGATGGCAGGGAGGAGTGAATGACAACCTCCTAAGAGGGTCTCTGGCTGGGGAACAGCACCACATTAGAGGTGCAGGCAGACACAGAGACACGGGGCAGGACAGCGGAAACCCCGGCATCAGCATGCTCTCCACTCCACAGGTTCTGCTCTCTTGAGGTGAATGCAGCCCCAAGGGCCCGTCTTTGTGGGCCTGCCTCACCTGGGACCCATCCTGTTCTGGCTGTTCACCCGATATTCAGTGACCGACTGGTGCGAAGGCTTGAGGACCCTGGCCTGGTGCCCACCCTACAAGACTGTACTGCTGGTGTGGACAACCATCTACTCTCTCATGGGGTGAGCATGCACTCCTCATGCGCAGCCCTGCTGCCCACTGCAGAGGGAGCCAGCTACCCGATATCCAAACCCCTCCAAAGGGATGCACCCCATCTTGCCTCTTCAGTGGGGTCCCCAAGACAGAAGCTCTCTGCCTGCCAAGGATACCAATCAGCCCTTTTCCTCTACCTCCTCATTCTCCCGTCCCTCCTTCACATCCCCAGCCCCCGGCCCTCAGAGTGTGCCCACATCACCTTCCCACATGCTTACTCCAGAGAGCCTCCTCCAGGAGCCGCAGGATGCCCTCCGCTGTGTTTCTGCCACCTTCTCTCCCCAGCTACGCCTCCTACCTGGTATGGAGGGACCTCGGAGGGAGCTTTAAGTGGCGCCTGGCCCTGCCCCTTGGCCTCTATGCTGTCCAGCTGCCCATCAGCTGGGTCGTCCTGATGCTCTTCCTGGGGGCTGCCAACTCTGGGCTGGTAAGGCTCCAGCAGCTCAGTATAGGAGGCACTGGCGGGTAACTGGTAGGCAGACTCCTGGGGGCTCCTGGGGTGCACTGAATGCAGGGGCTACAGAAAGGTGGGGAGCCTGTCTCCCGGGCAGCGGGCCAACCCTGCCCCTTTTCCCAGGCACTGCTATACCTGCTTCTGCTCTACGGGCTGGTGGTGAGCATGGTGCTGGTCTGGCACCCCATCAACAAGCTGGCTGCTCTGCTGCTGCTGCCCTACCTGGCCTGGCTTACGGTGATTGCTGTCCTCACCTACCGCCTCTGGAGGGACACAGCCTTTGCCCCATGGCCCAGCCTCGGCCCACAGGGGACAATTGCACCTGAGGCCTCAGGGCATAGGAGATGAGGGAGGAGGCCGGGGTCAGGAGCTGGAGCATACCAGCCAGCCCCAGGGCCAGGGCACAGCCAACGCAGGCACCCTCCAGGGTCCAGGCCTCCAACTTCCCTTAAAATGGGAAGGGTAAACTTTTTATACTCTGATAATAAAATCTTGTTGGTAACTTGGCAGGCGTGGGGTGAAGTGTGCATTTCAGTGTGTGTTGTCAGGGCTGCCAGTGGGGATAGCAGTGCCAGCCCCTGGGTGTGACAGAGCAGCCAGGGACAGATTGTGAACCTTCAGCCAGAGGGTGGCACCATCTCCGCCCCTCTCATCCCCTCCCAAACCTGTGTAGGGGTTTTTAGTACTTCAGGTTTTAACCACCAGAAAACTAAAGTCTTTTTGAAATATCACTTAAAAGCTAAAAGGACAAATAAAGCAAAAAAGGACCCTAACATCACATGCGAGGATTATATATTATATAGTATATTAATTTATACATCTTATTTATACAATACATAGAACATATAACATGGCTGTATAATATGTGTCATGCTAAGATCGTGATTATGATAGTTTTATTTTGTTTTTTGTTATTTTGTTTTGTTTCATTTGGGGCTTTTCTGAGACAAGGTCTTGCTATGTAGTACAGACTAGCCTTGAACTCACTATGTAGCCCAGGCTGGCCTTGAACTCACAATGATCCTCCTGCCTCAGCCTCCAGAGTGCTGGGATTACAGGTGTGCGCCACCACACCTGGCTTGTGAGTACTATTATGAGTCTCATATACTCTTTTAATTTTTTTTTATTTTAAAGACAATAATAAAAAAGCAATAAAAATGATACAGAATTTCTAAACAAAATGATAGGAAATTACAATGGTTATTATACTGCACATTATTATCTTCAAAGTAGTTGCTCAGAGTACCAGATACAGGCATGTAAGACTGATCAAATAATGCAAACGCTAACAGTTCCTTTCGAGGAACTGCTAGAAATTAGCGGTACAATGATCTTAGCTATCATATTCCTTCCTTCTTTCTCCTTTCCCCCATCCCAGTTATTCTTTTGTTTTTGAGCAGTTCCTGTTCCTTTCATAATGTGTACTATACCTTTTGGATAGAAAGGCAAGAAAAGCCTTTAACAACAAAAGGGACATAAGCCTCAGGAAAGTGAGAGTTGAATTCTGTAGGAACTTCTTTCGGGATCTTCTCCCTTTCTTAGGCCATCAAAGTCGCCTTTTAATTTGTGTCTCCTCCCACCCCTTCTTTTGTTCCGCTCTTGTTTCACATCCCTGGTGGTGGCAAGGAGTGGCTGCCCCTGGGCCATCTCCTCGGTGCTTGAACAAGGCCAGCTGGAAGCTCAGACATGTTACAGTCAGGCATCTTCCCTGCTGCCTGGAGGGATGACAGTGATGCTTTTAATTCCGATCAGACTCTCTGGGGATGAGGCATGAGTATCAACGTGTTTTAAACCCCCAGGGCCTCCTCAGAGGCAGCCAAGGCTGAGAACCATGGCAGAATGTGTACCAGGACCAATATGAAGCTTTGTAAACTATGCCTGTTCCTGAGGCCCCTCCAGACCGACACATCAGAACTTTGGGAGTGGGCTTCTGGCATCTTTAGATCTTAAAAGCTTCCCAGCGGGCTGGGGATATAGCTCAGTGGAATAAGCACCTGCCTAGCAAGCGCAGGGTCCTGAGTTCGATCCCCAGTACCACAAAAAAAAGCTACCCAGCACTTTTGTGAGCTGCTCCCAGGAGTGTAAGTAGTCTGGGCATGACTTATTTCTCCAGGTCCATTTAGCATGGAGAATTGGTTCAGTGAGCTGAGTTTGGGGACTGAAACACATTGCATCCCTCCGGAGAGGAACCAGAGGCCTTGCAGGAGAATCCAACAGGGCAGCATCCTTTGGGGAGGGACCTGGGTCCTTCCAGAGTTCACCCAGTCCTAGGGAACTGTGGCCTCTCTTTCTCTCCCAAGGGCATGCTCCAGCCAGCAGGGTGGGTCACTGGAGCCATGGGAGAGCAAGCACCAGGACCCACCCACCTTTATGTCTGCAGCTCCAGCTCAGGGCAGGGCATAGAGCAGAGACTCGAAGACTTCTGAATGATGCAATGACTGAATAAATGAACACAATGTCAGGCTTTAAAAAAAAAAAAATGTTACCACTTCCACTCCCAACCCTACTCTGGATGACCTGAAAAAGAAGAGAAGGGTTTTAACAGTTTCGGAAATTTCTCCTGGTTCTGAGCTATACCCCAGGTCATTCATTGGAGCATGGACTCCAGGCCCCACTGCAGACCAGGGAGTGAGATTCTCTTGGGGACTGAGGACAATAGGGTGCTGTGGTTTACAGTTCTGATCCTGGAGTCAGACCAACCTGGAATTAGAAACTGACTCTGTCATTCATTAACTGATAACCTACCTTGTGCTCCTCGTTTTTTTGTTTTTTTTTTTTGTCTGCAAAATGTGGACCTCATAGGTTTATGGGAAAGAGATAACAGAAAGGGAAAAAAAGGTGTCTGCCACAGAGAAAGTGCGCAGTAAGTGTTCTAGGATGGAAACCTAGGAACCTATTAAACCTTTTAAACAAGGACCCAACCTTCTCCAGGCCCCAGCATCACCTCCTAAACTTCCTGCCAGCCAGGGAAGTGACCTCCATCACCCAGGGCTGTGGGCCAGCCTGACCACTGTCACACCCACACGCACATGCCTGCAGATTCTGTCTCCATCTGGAACTGGTAAAAGCTGCTTTTAGTGTGGGGGATGGAGCTCCATGGCCAAGAACTTGCCTACCATGGGTGAGGACCCAGATTCAAGCCCAAGCACTGCACATGCACAGGTACACTCTACCTTGAGCCTCACACAGAGCTCCGTTTATACACACAACTGTTCTAAGTTCATAAATGTTACCTGTTGTAGTGTGACTTGTCTTCCACACGTAAGTCACAGGAACGTCATCACAGTGACTCCTGTTCAGTTGTCCAGTTGCAGCTGCAGTACAACACGGCCAGCCCGCCTGCAGCCGGACAGCGTTTGCTGAGCGGGTAGAATTTTCTGATGAGGCCCAGGGTGGAAGCGGGGTCCACGCAACTTTTCCCAAAGACCGCTCTTGCTTTTGATCAGCTTTGCTACTTTAATCAGTCTCCTATAAAACCAGCAGTGTAGTGCAGGGACTTGGTGATTTCAGAAGTGCTGCAGCCCCAGCAAACTCACTCACCAAGCTGGATTTGCCTGAGTTGATCTATGGATGGTTGCCTCCACCCCCTCCATTCACAGGCAGGAGCCTCTAAAGGAACTGTATATGACATCAACAAATATGGATTGGCAGAGGATAGGCTCAGGATGCACGCTGCATAGGTCCTTATCTCAAGTCCCTTCCCAGGGCTGGACACCCCAGAAGCACTTGGCACCATCTCCTGTGGGCACTGTAATATCAATGCTGCTGATTTTAATCATGTTACGGCTAACTCCAGAAGTTAGGCTGACCCTCTAAGAAGATACACCAGGCATACAGCATGACTCTGACCACCCCAGGGCAAGCTGAACCCACAGACCCCAGGTCTACATGCCTCTGGTTTTAGACACATGGCCAGAGAAGGAAGTGTAACATGGGCCAAGTCCCTAGCCCTGGGTGCCATGAAAAACTCAATACAAACCAAGGAGCTTCTTTCCCTTGTGCAGAAACCCACTCTAAAAGGGCAGGAACCTGACCCCAAACTTAACCCTCTCCCCCCAAATTATCCTTAAGAAATAGATCAGAAACTCTTTCTACCAGCTCTTTGGTTGCTGGGCCAATTGCTGCAGACTGGAGACACAGAGGGCATGGCGAGGTGGCCTACTGATAGGTGTCTGTCTGCTGCACAGACGTTGGTCGCTGGCTGCGGGTGCAGTGCGCAGGAAGTGTTTTTTCTGTGCCCCTCTCCTCCTCCCACCTCCGGGCCTATGGCACCAGGCCATAGAGCTCCCTACAGGCTGCCTCCGTGTCACAGGCTTTAAACTCTCTTGTCTTCCTTTGTGGTTCCAGTCATCCCCTTTATCTCTTGGGGATCCCTGCACCCTGAGCACAACTTCAGACGCTCCAAAGAGTTCTCCTTTCATAGTTCCAGAAAACAAGCACAAGACCCTTCTGTTTCAAGGATCTCACTGCTGATCTCCACACAGCCCACAAGTACTGGACCCAAAGCCTGACTTCACAGGTGGGGTGGGGGGGCCTTGGATCTCGGTCTTCCTCTTGTCTTCAGGTAGAGCTCACCGAAGCATTTCCTGCTCCCCAATAGCCCCAGACAGTGCAAGCCAGGAGAATCCATCTTGATTACATTGCAATCTCCCCCATGTCTATAGGGCCTGACTCATTATCTATTGTCTGTGTCCCTGACGTCCCCTGGGCCACATAGGAATTATCTACACTGAGGAGTGCTGGAGAAGCCCCTGTCCCTTCCACCCACACCAAGCCCAACACTTTCCCACCTTAAAGGCTCAAATCTTGCCTCAAAATTTGATGTCACATGCCCAGCTCTCTCCGAGCAGGTTCCCTGGCCTCGCAAACACGTCTTCAAGAAGAATAATGCTATTATTCCCCAATGGCACCAGGCTTATCAGATCACTTTCTTCAAAGACTCAGGCGAGCAAAGCCAAAGGGGAATACTTGGCAATGCTAGTTGCAGCTGCTGGCAGGGAGGTCTGCAGAGACCAGGACTAACGTCCCCAGTGTCACCGGGTAGTGTCTCCTACATGACAGGGCAAGTATTGTGTCCTTTGGATAAAGCTGAAAACCCCAGCCTGCCTCCTCAGTGCCAGCTTTAGACTCTAGGAGACCCTTGGCTCCCTCCCGACTCCCCAGCAAAGCCTCTCCAAGCCTCGGACACCCGTGTTTATGTCAATAGAGCTGGTTGCCACAGCGTGCAGGCTCCTGCCCGCCAGGGGGTGTCTGCTGCCCACAGCCTGTTGTTTGTGTTTCTTGTCTCAGTAGTGACCGGAAGGGCAGGCACACCCTGGCTGGGTCTCTGGGGCAACGTGCTGTTGGAGTCCCAGCTGTCCTTGCACATAAAGCACCTACTCCATCAATGTACCCCTATGGTGTCTTCTTACACGGGTGAGAATTCAAACTTTCCCCTGGTGAGGCTCCTAGTTTCCACCAGCTCCTGTCCCGCCCACTGCTCCCTTCCCGTTCGGTCATGACCCAAGGAGTGGTGGTGCCTGGCCCTGTCTCCTCCTCCTTGGCCACCAGGGGAACCCCACAATGTTTTCAGAAGTGACCATGGGAGGTGGGGCAGGACTGCAGCTCATTCTAGGCCTAACCCTAGCCCTGCCAGCCACCTGCAGAGGTAAACAGGGCCTACAGAAAAGTCCCTTTGGGGTTTTTGACCCTGAGAAACGGCTGTGTTATCTTCCTGTGGCCCTGACACACACATACACATCTCAACACCAAATGCTCCCGAGCCTGCTTTCCCTGCCAGAACTCCTTCCAGGCCTCCTCAGCGGCCCCACACCACCTCCCTGCCTTGCTCCGCTGGTCCCCAGGATCCAGGGACAGGAAAAACTGAATGGTAAAGGGTGAAGAGCTCGAATCTCTATCAAAGGGCTCTGCCTCAGCAACCACTTCACCTCTGTTTCCCCACCAGTGAAACAGGCATCATGGTACATAGTACCTACCCCTGCACATCCTTGCGAGGGGTAAAGGAATTCATTTGCAAGTGCTTAGAGTAATAGCACTGGCAGCCAGGGCTGTGCTAATGCCAGCCCCGCATGATACCAAATTCTGGGCAGCAGCAGAAGCCTGGGACTTGGAGGCTGAGCAGCTGGGTTCAAATCTCAGTGCCCTGTTAACTCCATGAAGCCTTGAACAGAATACCTTACTGCCCTCTTCCTCCTGTGCAGGAGGGGATTGAAAGACCCTTCCCCAGTAGAGTTAATGGGTGCTGGGGGACAGTCCGAAAAGGAGGATAGTGGCAGCTGCACGGGGAGGAGCCAGACCCTGGCACCTGATCCCCCCAGATTAGCTGTTGCACTGTGGGGCCTGTGGGGGAAACTGTCTGACTCAGAAAGGAGAGCCAGAGACCAGTCAGGAATGCAGGTCCCTCAGAGTGCCATAAATAACCAGGACCAGGGCATTCAGAGGCCTCCAGGGCTAGAGAGTGGGGGTGGGGCTGGAAAGGAGACCTGGAAAGGGAGCTGTCCTGTGGATCTGGGGGTGGGGGACAGGGCACTCTTCTAAAGCGTCTGGGAGTGAGGGGTCGTGGCTCTGGAGAGGGCCAGCCCGGGGCCCACTTCTGCGGTGTCCCAGCGATCAGAACCGCAAGGGTAGTCAGCGGGCTCACCCCCGCTCACCGCGCCCTGCACTCCTCACTTCCCTCCTTTCCACCATCCTGGAGCAGCGAGTTAACATGCTGGAGCCACCTGCATCCCAGGAGGGAAACCAAGGCCCAGAGATGTATAGGGATCCGGCCGCGATCGTGCAGTAAATCGCGGCTGAGATGGGACCAGGAAGTGTTTTTTCCTCCTAATCCAGGATTATGCAAGAGAGGCAAAATGTAAGTGTGCTCCTCAGGGAGGAAGCTTTGGCCTCTGGAGGAACAATAAAGTGACAGATTCATCCACCCAGCTGGGGACATCGGACTTTCTCTCAGTTGATTCGAGCACATCCCATCCCTCTAGCTGCAGTGTGAGAGGAATTCCCATTTCCAATGTGTTAGAGATATCAATTCAGAGGTATTTGGGTGCAGCCTTGGAAATAAGGCTGAACTTAGGCTCAAGAGACCGGGACCCAACTCCATGCCTATCTTGTACAAACCACTTCCCCTTCCTAAGATGCTGGTCCCTAACTTGCAAAATAAGGTCAATAATTCACACCAGCATAGATGAGCTGTGAGTAATAAATGGGATAACGCATGCCTGACCGCCTGACTAATGCCCCGAATGTTATAAAGACTTCAAGACCTGCCTGTTCACCTCTATTCTTGGCATTTACTGCATAGGAACCTTCGATAAATGTTGATGAGATAATGAGAATGAAATAAACTCTTTGCTTTTCAATGCTGTATGTTTGGATCATAATAAACACCCTGGGTTATTTATCAGTTGTTCCTGCCTTCTGGTGGTGCTATGACTTACACCCTGTACTTGAGTCTCCTGGGAAAATGCTTGAAAACATAATCTCTGGGCCAGAATGCTTTTAGTAACAAATCTAATAGACAGGGTAATCATATCGTTTACCATCCACACTGGAATTCCTCTGGTAATCATGCCTGTGCAACGGGGAGACCACGACCACTGCGGGCAAACCAGAATGCTGAGCATCATGCTAACCACATGTGCTGCCCAGAACTCTCTGGAGCAGGGAACCCCTAATAATGTCTTCTCTAGCCAGAACATGGCAGGGACACCCTCCTCTTCTCCACCACCCAGCCCAGTTGCAGCTGTTTTCAGACTGGAACCCCTCATGCTCTTAGATTTCTCTCAACCTGCAGGTGACCCAGGCACCTCCTCTCCTCTCCCCCGGAACATCCCAGTGTCTGCATTGCCCCAAACACAAACACTTATGGCCCCTGCTAAGCATCCATCGTGTGAGCTACAAAAACTTCCCAGCTGTTCTGTATTTCCTCCTTTAGTTTCGGGAGGCTTCTAACCAATGGACCTGCTCCTGCCGTTTTCCATCTTTGGTCCAATCTCAGCCCAACAGCTCAAGTAGTCCTACAAAAAAGAAGTTGGATCCGGGTGTGGCGGCGCACGCCTGTAATCCCAGCACCCGGGAGGCTGAGGCAGGAGGATCATTGCGAGTTTGAGACCAGCCTGGGCTACAGAGTGAGCTCAAGGCCAGCCTGAACCGCGTAGCAAGACCCTGTCTCAAAAAAAAAGACAAAAAGTCCTTCCCTGGGCACCCAATAAAAATGTCAACCCACCCTTTGCCACTTCCTTTTCTCTTTCCCCTTAGCGTGACCAACATCTACCAAGCAGAGCATGTATTTTACTTCTCTTATCATCCAACTCTACAAGGGTGGGGACTTTGCTTCCTTCTTTGCCGCAGTCCCAATACCTGAACCAGCCCTTGGTCTGGGTGCTCCATAAACCTCTGCTAAACAGGTAACAGGTCAATGGAGAGAGAGCAGGGCACAGAGACTGCCTGTGCCCTCTGGAGGGCGCACAGCTGGGTTGCTAATCCTGTGTGCTCCACATAGGAGCTGTATGGCCTTAGGTAAGACGTTCAGCACTTCTGGAGCCTCAGTCTCCCCACTTGTACTGGGGCATGGTACACACAGCCTTCCGGGGCAGTGGAAACCACTCCACTTTGTCCGGCCCTTTCAAAGTCTTGAAACTCAGCAGCTGTCACCATGGAAACTCCCAGACAACTTGTTATCACACAGAGAAATCAGGGGCTCTGACTTGCAACCCACATGATCTCTTCCCAGTTGGTTTTTACCCTGCCCTTCCCAGGGACTCTCCTTCCCTAAACCTAGTTTACCTGGTGTAAATTGCCGAGGTCTCTTTGCAATCACCCCCACCAACATCCAACTTACCCCACTTGAAACTCAGAGAGAGGGCTTCTCCCCTAAATCTCAGCACGGCAGCCCCGTGTCCCCCCAACAGCCCCCTCCCCCCCAGTGGAGCTGGGAAGTAGGGTCAGAAAACAAAGAGGGAAACCCAGGTTGAGACAAGGCAAGAGGCAAGGGAATAGCAGGCCGAGGCTCCCCACCTGCCAGCTTCCTGTCTTTGCTACTGATAAATAGGTGCTACTCATGGCCAGAGTTTCCATTCCCCAATCCTGGCACCGCTGTCACTCAATTTTGAGAAGACAGAGGGTGAGGATGTGGGGGAGGGGTGGGAGGCCCAGTTATAAAGCTGCAGTGGAGGGGGCAGCCGGAGCCTGGCCTGCCGGGTCCTCTTTCCTCATCCCAGCCAGAACTGCTGACAGCTGCTTGGGACGCTGCCGCCAGGGCCTGGCCAGACCCACAGGCTCTCCGCAGTCACTCAGTGACTCCTGAGCCACAGCCTCTAATGGCCCAGAAGGACGAGGCCGCAGAGGCCGCAGCGGCTGCTGCGCCAGCCTCTCAGAATGGGGAGGAGGACCTGGACGACCTCTCGGACCCTGAGAAGCTGAAGGAGCTCATCGAGCTGCCACCCTTTGAGATCGTCAAGGGGTGAGATTCGCATGTGGGCTAGGCGGGTCCCTTCCCTGGAGGGAGCGGGCTCAGGCAGGCGCACCTGTGTCAGGACACATCAGCAGAGCTCTCTTGGCTTCCTGGGGAGACACCTCTGACCAGGAGGAAGGAGGAGCCCTCAGAGGCAAAGGCCCCCAGAAGGAAAGCACCCACAGGCCTCTTGGAGTCACCTGCCTCTCCAGGTAGAGGTTTAGTTAGTCCCAAGGAGTTTGGTGAGATGCACATTTAAAGATGTTCCCAGTCAAAAGCCCCCTACCCTATCTCAGCCTCTCTCTGCCCCTGTGCAGGTCTCTCCTCCATGTGTCTGTCTCTGGCGCTTTCTGTAGGGCTTCTCTTTCAGGCAGAAGAGCCCAAGGCAGGAGACACAGGTTCATCCATTCTGAAAGCTGAGTGAGAAGCAGCTTTTATTTTATTGAATCTTTGCCAAGTGTCCGCAGGACTGTCCGCTTCCGCCCCGCAGGAAACCATTCACAGCACAGACAAAATGCTTTCAGACAGGAGCTTCTCTCACACCCTCAGCCATAGCCTGGAGGACCTGGGAGGTCTGGAGAAAGACCCTGAGGCTCTGAAGAGGAGGCGGGTATAGATTCCCTGTCTGGTCTAGCTTGTCCCATCTACTCTAGGAATAAAACCGAGATGTCTTCCTCCTCTTCCTGCCTATTCCTGTAGAGGAGGCCCTGCTAAGTTATTAAACAAAGAATAAGCAAATCTGGAGGCCACATTTCCTCCCCGACTCCAAGGTTGCTTCGTGGGGGTCACCCTTGATGTGCACAGGCAGAGTGGGGAGAAGGAAGGCATGGGGGCCTCTGGGAGGAGGGAACACCCCGGAATTGGGCGGGGGGACTTGCTGTTTTCTGCTTATTGAGTGATCTCCCAGTCTTGGCTCCAGCTTTATCATGTCTATCACAGGAAGCAACATTACCTGATTCCAAGGATCCCTTCGGGCTCAGAGGTTGCCTGATTTCTAAGAATGTGGAAAAGCACAGCCCAGGTCCTTAGGCATAAGGAGCCTGGCACCTCCACTGCTTGAGCTCACTCGACAATCTTGGCCTCATCCAAGAATTAAAGGAGCAGCTAGGCCAGGGTAATACAGATGCAGGGAAAGCCTAGGGCAACCAGACCAGGGGCACCTCCCAGTTCCAGGGGCTGTCTACAGAAGGAGATCCTTTCTCTTCCACCTGGGCACACTGGGTCACACCACCCCTGGTCACAGGCACATGCGTGTGCATACACTCCCCTCTTACAGCACTGTGATTTCCTAGCACTTTCTGGGAACAGGTTCTGGTCCAAAACATAATTAGGCTAAATCTGCTGGGTTGAACATGCTTTGAGGTCCCAGAACAGTGGAACCCAGAGAGTTAAGTCCTCCGACATAACTGACCTCTGACCAGTGCTTCACCAGCACCATGCACCTCTGAGTGAATGAGTTCATTGAGCCCTCAGCCCGGCGCTAAGAGAGATTTATTATTTCCACTTTACAGAAGGGGAAACTGAGCCTCAGGGAGACTCTGTGAAAGTCAAGCCCACAGAACCAGGAATGGCAGGTCTTCAGCACCCCGCAGCATCCTGTTCGCTAGTTGGCTCTCATTCTTTCTGGGTCCCTGCGTTTCCAGCACAGTGTCACCTGTACCCATCCTCAAGATAGCTGAGGGCCAGGGGCTTCTCATGACTCCAGGTTCAAAGAGGCACAGGTGGGGGCACCCTTGTAACAGAGTGTTCCGAGCAGTTCAGCGGGAGGTGGGGCCCTGCGTGTGCCATGGCCACAGTGACAGCTGTGGAGATCTGTTCCCTGGCCCCTCTGGGTAAATAGATGCTTAAAATAGTGCAGAAGTATGGCCGTCTGTGCAGGGACTGGAGAAGAGGCAGCTTCCCTCTCCTCGCCTTTCCATATGCCCGGGAACCCAGGGGTCAGCCAACAGCTCCTTTCCCGCCCAGGACTCCCACCAAGAATGGATCCACACTGCTCCTTAGATCTGGGACCAAAATGAGCAGAAGCGCAGCTGGCTTTCCAGGGAAGCATCTAACAAGGAGAGAGGTGCCCGCTTGTAGTGGTCTTGGTTGAATGGGACCCTCAGGAGAGGAGGCAGCTCGAGCACACTAGCAAGGGAACGTGGCAGAAAGTGCTGGGGAGAGGTGTAACACGCAGAAGGGGCAAACGTCCACTCCTGTAGACCTGGGAGTCCAGCGTGTGCATCTCTTCCTCGCTGTGCTTGGCGGCTTCACGTGGCTGTCTGGAAATATCCATGGCGGGAGTATTGAGATTAGAGACATCCGAGAATGTTAGAAATGAGGAGTTTTTCCTTCTTTCGGAGACCCTGAGTGTTAAAACTTAGCCGCACAGGCTGAAAGAAAGGAAGCACTAGAATGAAAGGAAGGGTGTCAGCAGGATCAGGTTTGGTAAGATTAAGGATCCAGGGACAGCTTCATCCTCCGTATGAGCTTTAATGTACTGAGGTTGCTGCTGTCCATAATCTGAGAGGCTGGATGACTCAGCTCCTCAGATAAAGAAACAAAAGCTCAAATCTAAAGAGGGGCAGGTGGTTTGCCAAGAATTAGGAGGAGTAGGGCATGAACCCCAGCACCGCCCCACTCAGAAGCACCACAGTGCACCCTAAGACCACAAAGAGGACTCTTTATTTTTTTATGATTTTTTAAAAATTTTATTTTAAAGAGAGTAGTAAATGAGAAAAAAAAGGACAATAGCAGCACACCAGCATCACAAACATAAACAAGCCAAAGCAAGAACATTAGGAGAATGTTCAAGGGTTTCAAGACAAAATAATACAAATAAACATTGGTTGTTATATTATATATTGCTATGTTCAACTACATTGCTCAGAATACCAGACGTAAGAATGGGAGATTGTCCAAACCATTAAAGAGAGTAAGAAAATAATTATTAGACAAGAGGACTCTTTTTAAGTCCACAAACATGGACTGACCCTAGTTCATTGTTCATTTACTGCCTGTTCCCCTCCACGAATGTATTTACCCCTCATGAGAAAGGGGACTTCATCTTTTCTGCTGCTTTACCCCAGCTCCCAGCTCTTAGTAGGTTCTCAAACACTTGGTGAATGAATGAAGGAACAAATACTTGGTGAATGAATGAATGAAGGAATGCATGAATAGGTGTGTGTTGTGTGTTAGGCTCTTTGCCAGGCACCACGACAGGAAATGAACTGGAGGGCAGCTTCCTTCGGAGAGAGGCTCAGGATATATGGGGACCCGGCAGTGCTGAGCTTAGATAAGAATGCTGAAGGGGCAGGGATATAGCTCAGTGACATAAGCGCCTACCTGGCAAGCGCAAGGTCCTGAGTTCAATCTCCAATACCGTAAAAAAAACCAAAAGAATGCTGGCATTTTCCTGCCTCAGACTGTAGCAAGTGAGGGGCCCTCTGGGGCACAGAGGCTGGTTGTCTGGTTGTCTGCCCCTCTCTCCATCCTCCGTCCCACTAAGGAAAGTTGTGGCCCTGCCTGGCAGCACCCAGATATATGCTTATCTCTGTCTCTAGTTGCATCATGTATGATTTTGCAGCAGCAAAGGGATTGTTACAGAACAGACATAAATGGCAGGGAGTGAGTCTCCTTACAGCCCCCTCTTTAGCTCCCAGGAGTTTCCTTGGGCCACATAAGGGACCCAGAGAGAAGAGGCAGGATCTAGAAAAAAAGGGACATGGGGAATGAGGGCCCTTCAATGCCACTTTTAAGATCACACCTGGCTGCCAGAGCATGCTGGGACGTGCACCATACACAGCAGATGACAGCCGACTGCAGGGTGAGGAGGGGGTCAGAGCTTCAAAAATAATAGCATCACCCAGGGAGAAGGGGGCGGCGCCGGGCTTGTCTTGGGCTTGCCTCTGGTCCAGTCCTGCAGATCTCGAGGTCCCTCCCCAGCTCTAGAACCTGCTGCTCCGCTCTGTCCTTCTGTGCCCAGCTAAGCCCGCTCATCGGCATCCACTTTGATAGTGGTCTGAAAAAGACAGTGGCCAGTGAGACCAAGAACTGTTCCTCTTTCAAATCACTCACTGACGAATCTAGTGAGCCAAAGCCGAAATAAATCACCACTCAATCACTCTGAGTAGATGTTCCACTCCACGGGAAGTTTTGGAGCAAATGTTTAACCTTAGATCAGCTTCCACAGCCCTCCATGTTGCTCCTTCACTGTTTAGATTTATGTTTAGGCAGCAAGAACTTTTTTTAATGCGAACCTGAAGAAAATATGTACTACATTTCCCCCCATCAAGCAGGCCACCTTCCCAGATTTTGCTAGGTTGTAGGATTCTGGGTTCCCTCTTAGAGAAGTGTGACAGTCAGCAATGCTTGGTAGCCTGGGTCTAAACCAACAAGTATGAATGGCCTTTTTTTGTGACGCCTAAAAGAGGCAATGACTGAGACTGTGGAGAGGGAACAGAACCAAGAATCCTCACACCGTTGGTCTCTGTGCCTCAAGGAGGTAGAGATAGGGATCTTCCACCAGTATCTCTCTCCAGTCCACCACCCAACCCGCATGCATGCACATACACACACACACACACACACACACACACACTCTCTCTCTCTCTCTCTCTCTCTCTCTCTCTCACATGCACATGCTTCTTTAGCAGTGAAATACCTGCTCCGTTGAGCGTGAAATAATATATTATTAGGGAAAGATGTCTGTGATTGAGAAGTCAAGTGTCTCTATTTCTCCCCTTCCACTTAGTGGTATTATAGTGTTATCTTGTGACTCCACAAAACGGCCCAGGACGTTGTCCAGCTCTCTACCGAAGTTTCATGTCATTACCATGTCTGTTCTGGTGTCCCTTCAGGACCCGGCTGTGTTCATCTGTGGGTGGCCCAAAAACCCCACTTTGACCTTTTCACTCCCAAAAGAATGACAAGCCCACTGAGAAGCTAAGCAAACTCAGGCTTGGAGCAAACCCAAAGCAAAGACCAGCCCTGCCTTGCCTTCACACCTTGAAAGCACTTCTGAGGCACACAGTCCTGAAGGCCATGCTGAGGCAGATAGCAGGCTCTGGGGCCACGGGCCAGAGGGGTCGGAAACAGATATTTATAGAGAGGTGACCTTTCTTCCTCTCCCTTGGGTTTCAGGTTTCCCTGGGTTCTCTCCTCTTGCCTAGAGAAGAGGAGGAAGGGAAAATGTCAGCTCTCAAGAGGGGCTGAGAAGCAGCCTTCCCGTACCCCTCAGGCCAACTTGTGATTGCATGCCAGACCACAGTGAGAGTTTGTGCTGGGCTGCACTTGGCAAAGTTGGAGAAATGCTTTGGTGGTTTCAGACAAAAACCCAAGGGATCACATAGATAGCTACTGCTGAAGCCCCCAAGCCAACCAAGTAACCATGACTGCTTTCCAGGGTTCCCACTAGAGGATCCCTCACATGGATAGCTCTAGACTGCAGTGGAACAGGGGAGGCTGGCAAAATGCCTTGAAGAACAAAAGGAGGTTGAATACAAAAGGTAAAAGCTGTGCTTCTCACGAGCAAAACATCATCGAAGGCATAGAAGGGACTCCTGAGAGTTTGAGAGTGGTCCAGTGGGGTTAGGGTAACTAGGAAAAGCTTGGTATGAGTGAATTTCCAGGAAAGAGTGAAAGAGGAGAGTGGAAACATCAGGTGATCCATTCTGCTAACATGTTAAGTAAATAATAAACACCTCCAGCCAGGGACAGAGGGGCTTAGGAAGCTAAGTATAGTACCTGAAGGAATTCTGGGGCTGGGTCCTCAGACACATCCATCTCTGCGGTGGAAACTTCACTTGACAGCAAAGACCTGGAAACTTGGGCAGAGAAAAGTTGGCCATGAGGGATGGAATCCTGCAGGGAAATTACTCAGGTTTACTCAGCTCCATGGCATCTGCTGTTCATCCTTAAACAGCCAAGGCCATGGGACACCAGGGATTCCCCTGCAGCCCGGGTAGTCTGCTGAGCATTCTGAGGAAAGCGAAGGAATAAAGATAGGCAATTGGAGTTAGTGTGCTACAGGGCGGCTTCAGAGGCAGGCACAGAGATGACACTTTGGGGGTGACCCAGGTCTCACACTGTGAGGCAAGTGCTCTCCCACGAGCTACACCCTAACCCCGAGACTCCGCTATTAAAAGAGAAAACATTCAGCATCTCTATAGCTGGTACTCATCCCCTCCTCTCCTTCCGACATTTCGATGCCTCCTACTGAAACCTCATTTTCCTTGGCCCTTCATTTCCGGATCATGCTTCTCCACCCTGAAGCCGCTGGGTACCTGTGCTACATACCACCAAGTCATCACCAAGGACCTCTCCACTGTCCTGTTTTAATTTGAGGCTCTTCCCTTCAACCACACTCCACTGGGCCAGGGCTATCACACTGATCTCCCATGGACATTACTTTTATTTTTTTTTTCTACTCAAGAACTGCAAATGGTTCTTACCCACCTCTTGAATCAAGGTGAAACTTTTAAGAACCTCTATCACATGCACCCTACTCTACTTGTCTACGTCAGTGCTGTCTGATGTCCTTCTTTATTTATGAATTCTTGGCCCAGCTACAATCTAGCTGTAGATGATAAGCACCCAGGAAGATAGAGGCAAAGTTTTTCAAGACTCTGAGATGACTCAGTGCTGTATACAGCTGAATGACCCCAAGGCACCCTGAGGGAGTCCTACCACACAGACATGTATTCTTGGACACTAACCATATGACACCTACAAGAAAAGACAGACTTGAGAAACAGTCAACAGGACAGCATGGTTCTGGAAGACACACATCATGCCATGCTGAAAATGCAGTTTACATGAGCTACAAGGAGGAGAAATAAAAGCATGAAATGTTGTGCAAAATCTTTGTCTTGCTCCGTCGTGAGAAATTTAGCATGCTTGCTACTTGGTAAAATTGCTTTCTGAGCACTGCTTCTCAAATGTGGCCACCTATCACAGTCCTCTGGAGAGGTTTTGGTTTTTGCTTTTCTCTCGCTGGTACCTAGGACCCTTCTCCAGACATCTCCGTCTCATTGGTCAGGAGTGCTGGTTTTAAGCAGCCTCCAGGGGACGCTAAGCAGGTCTGGCCAGGTGAGATTCACCGGGTAGAAGCAGCTCGGGTGCGCTGCGTTGGGAGATGGCAGAAACAGGGCTTCCAGATCCTTCCTAGTGTGGTGCCGGAGCGTAAGTTCTCCTCCCCTCTAAATAAACACTTCTGGACTCTTTCCTGCCTTTTTCTCACTGACATTCTCATGGGACAGAGCTGCTTACATAAGTCATCATGTCCCGGAGATCTACCTACTCCCAGCTGGTCCTAGCACAAGAAACTCATCCTTCTCTCTCCTTCTCTATTCTTTTATCTCCTTGGCCTACAGAGAGCGGCTGCCTGTCAACTTCTTTAAGTTTCAGTTCCGGAATGTGGAGTACAGCTCTGGGCGGAACAAGACCTTCCTCTGCTATGTGGTGGAAGTACAGAGCAAGGGAGGCCAAGTGCAGGCCTCCCGGGGCTACCTGGAGGATGAGCACGCCGCTGCCCATGCAGAGGAGGCCTTCTTCAACACCGTCCTCTCGGCCTTTGACCCAGCCCTGCGGTACAATGTCACCTGGTACGTGTCCTCCAGCCCCTGTGCAGCTTGTGCCGACCGCATCATCAAAACCCTCGGCAAGACCAAGAACCTGCGCCTGCTCATTGTGGTCGGGAGACTCTTCATGTGGGAGGAGCCAGAGATCCAAGCCGCACTGAGGAAGCTGAAGGAGGCTGGGTGCAGACTCCGCATCATGAAGCCCCAGGACTTCGAGTACGTCTGGCAGAATTTTGTGGAGCAAGAAGAGGGTGAATCCAAGGCCTTTGAGCCCTGGGAGGACATTCAGGAGAACTTCCTATACTACGAAGAGAAGCTGGCAGACATTCTGAAGTAGGCACCGGCCGTGGCCTCTGGTGAGTTCTCCCAGTTCCCTGGCACTGGCTGCTAATTTGGGTAGAGGGCATGAGGTTGGGTAGAATGAGCGGTATGAAGCTGACTTATCTTTGGAAGGGCTGCATTTCTCTGGGTTGACTAAAAACATTTTAGAACACTGCTTCGTTTTTCTCTGTCCTTTGAATCCCTAAGTCCCCTTTTCTCTCCCCTCCTACCTTTTCACTTCAAACTAACTTTCCCATAACTTGGGAAACCCAAAGTAATGGAGATCCCAAAGCTCTGAACCTTAAGCTCTGAACCCTGTGCTAAAGTTCAGATGGCGCAGGGGCCTGTTGCGATAACAGCAGAGATGTTCAAAGCCCCAAGCATGGCCCTGCACACATGCTCAGGTGTACACAGGGCCCCTTGGAGACGACCTGCTCCTGAATCCACCTGCACTCTTAACCTCCATGTTTTCTCTACCACAGGATTTTCATCCTTCCAGGACTCTTTCACCATTGGTAATTCTCAAACGCCCCAGAGGACTCGTATTCAACTTTTGTTTTTGGCCAGACCTGCTTTCATATTTTCAAACAAATGGTTATGCTTTGAGAGACATCGATAATTGCTGCATTAATGCATAATGCAAGAGCATTTTCCTGGCTGAGGAGAGCTCAGCAAAATGGAAGAAGCAGGGTAACACAGCAACGAGCCAGCTGACACAGGATTTGCGAAAGGGTTGAAAATGTCTGTAAATGAGGTAGCCTCAGCTCAGAGGTAGCCTCCTACAGATATCTGCAGGTGATAGGAGAACTGGAAGTAAAGATTAGCTATTTAAGCAAATAATTAGGACACAATTAAGGCCAATTTGACCTCTTGCTGAGGGTAAATTAGACTTTCAGAAAAACAGGCCAATTATCCTCAGGAAGAAGGGTAAAGGATCCTTTGCGGTCTCCTTTTGAATTTGGCCTGTTCTAGTTTGCTCCCACGGAAACACTGTGACTGAGCAGAGCCCTGTATAATGCCAGAATTACTGATCAAACCACTCTCATCTGCGGCTTTCATTCTAGAACAAGTCACATATTAATAAAACATGAAAGCACCATGCCTCCATGAATGTAATTCGATTTATTCTTGGTGTTTCTCATGCCTAATACCCTTAAGAGAAGATGCTGCTTCGTAGACACACTGAAGAAGTATCAATTCGTCAGAAGCTGGTGCTGGCAGGTGTTTCCTATTAGGCAGGTACACAGCGTGGCCAACCATCCTCAGGCAGAGCGCTCAACAAACCATCAAGACACAATCTACACGTAGCCATTTCTAAGAGACAGCAGGACCTGGCCCCTGACCTCAGAAGGGCTATGGTAGGGTAACACCATGTGTCATTTTGCTCACATATAGAAGCCATGAGCAGCAGTAAAGACAGATTTGAGTGACCTCTGAAAAAATGCTTTAAAGAATTTGTAAGTAGGTACGATAATTACAAAGCCAATATAGACTACAGAATGACCACTGGTATGTTAATTTTAAACCTACTATACTTTTTTGTTTTTTTGTCTTTTTGAGACAGGGTCTCACTATGCACTTCTGGCTGGCCTTGAGCTCACTTTGTAACCTAGGCTGGCCTCGAACTCGCAGCAATCCTCCTGCCTCGGCCTCCCAAGTGCTGAGATTACAGGCGTGCGCCACCACACCCAGCTTCATACTTTCTTCTTAAACATCTTTCATGAGCTACTTCTAGGTACCTAAATAGCAAGTTCTCAAACATTTTGCTTTGTTTTGTTTCAGGGATTTTTTTTTTTCAATTAAAATTAAGCATTCAAGAAAGATTTAAAAGATCTTTTGATTTTTGGATAAGGGTTGTATTTGATATTAATTGAAGTAAAAGAAATAAACCAGTTTGAGAGAAAAGTTCATTTTTAAGACAGATTTGTTAAATATAGAATATTACTGAGCACCTCCCTTTAGTGTAGGGCATAGCTGTCTCTTCCAGGCCTGTGCCCATACTCCCCGCCCTGAGATCCTCTTGCTCTGGAAGGGAAGATTAAAATGCACCAAGTTTTAAAAGCATGAAATACAACTGCACTCTAAAAGCCCAAAAGAACAACTATGCTTCATTAAAATAACCCCACGAAAGGAGCAGTTGTTAAATAAAATGTGCCTCGTATCTCTTATTAAATATTTTATTTGTAATAGCAATGTTTAACCATATATTTGAATCAAGAGAACAGAACTAAAGCAGATCTCTTCCAGGACTCTTTCTGTGTGAACCCCAACCAAGCATAAATAAAAGGAACCTAATACTGGGTCAGCTGGGGACCACAGAAGATTATGGAGAAACTTGGGGACCGGATGGAGAAGGCACCCAGAAACTTAGCTCAGGAAGACTGGTAGCTGCGTGGGGTGAGAGCTCTCAGTAACATGCTGTCTGTGTTTTCACAAAGGTCTGCCTGCTGCCACCATCACACAGCAGGGACCCATGTGCCGCTGGGGACACGCCTGGCTTCCGGACATCACTGGAGCTGGGTGGCGCCCACCACCACCCAGTCCTCCTGGACAAGGCCCTCCGTGGATTCCAAACACACTTCTCACTGCGCGATTCATTTAGGCCATGCCTCTCTAGAGCAGCTGTCAAGAAAAAGGCAAGTGAGCAGCAGAGAGAAAACCACCTGGCTCCTGGGGGCCCAGGGTCTTCCTGACTCCCTGGTGCGGCTGCTTAGGCAGAGGCCTCAGGCCAAAGATACAGAGCTTTGTGTATGTCCAGAAGCGCATTGTATGTTCAGTTGGCTGTTCTGTGTTTTTTTTTTAAAGAAAGAAAAACAGCAACATCAATAAAAGAAACAGTGTGGTTTTTCTGTGGCCTGGTTTCTTACAGAATTTAGGCACCAGGAAGTTATGACAGACCATGAGTCCCTGGCCATGCGGAGTCTGCACCCAGCCATGGCAGCAAAGATTAAACCAGCCGGGTGTGGTGGCACACGCCTGTAATAGCAGCACAGAGGAGTCTAGGGCAGGAGGATCACTGAGTTCAAGGCCAACCTGGGCTAAATAGTGAACCAAGGCTAAGCCTGAACTGCACAGCAAAGGGGGGCAGGGAGGATTAAACTAAGACTTGTCTAGGCAACACAGGATCTAACACTCCCATACAGACTTCCCACCATCCTGACCTTTAAAATATATACTTCCCCTGAGATTACTTGCAAATGAGAGCCTGTCCCTTTCTGTGAAGAAAATATGGCCTAAAAGCACAAGGAATGCTAGAAGAGAGCCACATCCCAACCAATTAATAAATTAGCTTCTTGATCAAAGAAAGGAAGGTAGGAAGGAGGAGTTCCGTGTCCGGATACATATCGTGGGCCAGTCTGATACATGGCCCTGGATAGCCATGGCAGGAGGATGCCAAAGTCTCATTTCGTATGAAGTTTGCCTTATGAGAATAATTTCACATGTGAATTTTTGAGTGCTTGCCAAACTGAGTTTCCAAGAATAATGTGCTCGTTCTGGTTATCAGGCCATGCCTTGCTTGCCCAGGCCGCAAGGGTGACAAGTCACTGGAATTTGACCCCACACCTATCTGCACTTTATCACATCCATGTGGACTCCCAGAATTCCACTTACAGCCAACCCTGGATGAGATGCGGCTTTGTTAAAGGAATCAAGGCTCATACTCCATGAGAAAAATTAACTGTAACATTCGATGTAAAAGTAAAGGAAGACTACAGAACCAATGTTGTGACCCAAGTGTTAAAAAATTTATTTACACATGGCCTGGGTATGAACCTTGGAGGTAAAGCATTTGCCTAAAATGCACAAGGCCCTGGGATCAATCCTGAATGTGACCAAAAAAAAAGGACTACTTCAGGTCTACTTATTAGCCAACTTTCATTTTCAATTCTGTGCACATTCTCTCCTTCCTTTCTTCCCTCCAATTCTAGCTTGTTAATAGAAGCACTCAGAAAAGCTGCAACCTCACATTTCCCCGCACTGCTCCAGCACGCACAGCGCCAGAAGTTGCCTGCTTCACATGTGGACCCAGCGCATTTAGACTTGGAAACCGCTGCATGCACAGCGCCAGAAGTTGCCTGCTTCACATGTGGACCCAGTGCATTTAGACTTGGAAACCGCTGCCCGGATCAGGCTGATGTGATAAGAACTCCCGTCTGAAGTCCAAGACTATACTTAACCAGGGCTTTCCCAGCGTCCTAACAAGTCCCCCTCCTAAAATCCAGCTGTTCTTTTACACTAGGGAGTGTGGCCGACCCAGCATTCTCTCCAGGGAAAAAATCAGGAGCCAGTTTGGCTGTTTTAACTCTCAGCACCACAGCAAGCAAAAGAAAACTGCTTCGTTTATCTGGTGACTCCCACATTAAGAATCACTTATGCAGAGTCATTACTCTGTGCTGAGCTTTTGCCAGGCATTTAACACTTATTATTTCAGGAAGTCCAGTGTTCCCAGTTACAGAAACTGCAGCAGAGAGAGGAGGGCAGCCTGAGAGCCAAACCCAGCCTTGCAACTCTGCCGATCCCCAGCGCTCATCCATTCCCTTTCTTACCTCTTACCTTACTAATCTTCCCAGTGGACCTGCTGGACCCTTCCAGATAAAGCTATAGGTTTTCCTCGGTCAGCCCATTCGTGACCCTCACAGGTACAGGCAGTGAACCCCAAGATTCATCTTCCCACTTTTATCACCCAAAATTATGTTAGCAACTCAGACTCAATTTGTAATTAAAGCAAAAACAAAGCAACCCATAATTCTCTCCTAGGATGACTCTGATGCATAAGAATAATACCAAGGTAAGCACACAAACAGCATTCCCAAGTAACTCAAAGTTCACCATTCCGGAAATCGCTCCCAGAAACCCGAGAAATAAAATCAATGCTGCCACCTAGTGGCCGGCCCAGGAATTGATTAGTGGAGCCGAACATACCATGGGTCCCACTACGGTTTTTCTGGCTAACATCAGGCCACCTACTCCTGACCCTGCTGCAAAAAACACAGCAACATCCCCAAGCAATCCCTCCTCCAGAGTCCTAATCCAAGTATGAGAATACAGCAACCCCAGCCTGATCCATGACACTGAGTGCTCCACGCAAAAATCTTCCTCTCTCCAGGTCAGTTTACTCAGTCTTATGGCCAAGTAGGGACGACACCGGAGAACATGGACACATCCAAAATGTTCTTCATTTGTTCACAGTGTGTACACAGTAATTTTGATATCTGTTGCCTCAAATACTTCCTCAATTATCGCAGACACATTTTCCCACTGCAGGCGATCAAGACCACATCCAATCCTAAAAAAGACAAAACATCTCCATTGGTTGTGAAGTTACCTAGGAAATTGCTCCTCCCCTCCTCTTATGGGATGTATCTACCCAAAGCGCTGCGATAGTAACCTGGTCACGCCTACAGGCAGCCGTGTAGAGTCTGCAGGTCAACTCTGGGTGACGTCTCCCACGCTCATTCCTAGGGAGTTCTAACATCCCTCACTCACTTTTCATGGCCCAATCATGTATCATTTCCGATTATTTCATACTCCACTGAGACACATCTAACTCTGCCATGGCAAAGCAGAGTCACTATCCTGCTGGTTCGCCCCTGAAGCAGGCTGGAGGCGGGCAGGTGAACAGTAAACCCCACCCACCAATTAAGCCCTCACTGAGGCCCCTGGATTCCCTTGCCTGGGCATGGAAAGGTCGGTGACTCCATTCTTCAGACAGTGGCACTTCATGGCCTCTAAACTCTTCTGTAAGTTCTCATACGTTGGCTTGTGTGAAGCTCTTTTCTTTGTGATCTGAACACAGAGAAAGGATTCACACCCTCATCAGCCCAAAATGACAGTCAATGAAAAAACCCTCAGATTCTTCCCTATCCTGACAATTAAACGTGTTATTGCAGAACAATTAATCTGAAAGAGGGATGACAAATGTCACACTGCTCCTTCCTTACTGTTACGGGAGACCCCCAGGAAAATCCACTAGACAGGACCTGAGGAACCCAAACTCTGTCATGCAGCAACTTCTCCTTTCCCAAGGAACCCTTGAGACTGGTAAATTGTGCCTACTCTCAGTTTTTAAGCAAAATAGATGACAGTCTCTGTGTCACTTCCAAGAGCTAAGCTGCATGTCTAGAAAATGGAGGAACACATAACACCTACAAATACCACTGAAACTCTACTTAAGATCTGTGCTGGCTTGTTTTTTGTTTCTCTATAAAAGACCAGGGAGAAACTGGCAGTTTTTAAAAATAAAACGCCTTAAGTCACATCAGCTTTAAGAGACAGAAGCCATCAGGGCAAGACATTTACCCACTACGTTTGGTGTCCAGATCAGGCACACACACACTGGGCCAAAGCCCGGACAGATAGAAAATCCCACATCCAGGCAGCAGGCAGGCAAGCAGCCAGAAGTTACCTGGCACTGCACTGCCAGCCCTGGAGAAAAATCTCTCTGGGGAATCTGTCTCTTTGAGAAACTGTTTCTACCTCACTGTGCCCAGGTGAGAACTAAAATACAGGAAGCATTCCTAGTTCTCATGAGCCTTAGAACTCGCAATGGCACATGGCACAGGTGCCCACAGTGCTGGGCTGTAGCCCCATGCTCCTTCTGTCCTATGACTCCAAACGGCTGGCACTACTGGACCCAAGTTGCCACAAGATCAGGAGCTCTTTGATGTCCTTAGGCGTCCAGAAAGGAGCACGGTGGTCAACACAAATGCAGCACAGCCCTTCTGTCCACCCATCTGCAGGCTGTCTGAATGGTCTGGCTCCATCTTACCAAGTAATATACGTATCTCCCATCTCTCTTCAGGACGGCCACTTCGCCAGGCTTCTTTTCTATGAAAGACAGTTAC
This sequence comes from Dinomys branickii, assembly GCA_004027595.1. Lineage (NCBI taxonomy): Eukaryota > Metazoa > Chordata > Mammalia > Rodentia > Dinomyidae > Dinomys > Dinomys branickii. The sequence goes on from PVLD010004436.1 coordinate 75,865, forward strand.
TTAGCAGTAGAAAGGACAAAGAAAACCACAACACTGTATTGCTATGCTTCAAATGTGTGTCATCTTTATAGATTTGAGGTTGCATCACAACTAGAAAAAATTTTCAGCTGTAAACGAGTTGCTGTGAACTTTCAGCTCGACACCCAGCCCAAATGCTGTGCCCCTTAACTCACAGCACATTTACAATCACGGCTCCCCACACCCCGTCTTCCCCCGGCCTCTGCCTTCAACTGTACTCACTCACCCACTTAAAAAAGACTCATGTCGATTGATCACCTGGAAATTGTTTTAGAATGGACCAATTTTTAAACTGCCAAACTTGATCATTCAATAATGACCTTACATATAGGGTTGTGTTAAACATTACGAAAAAGATCAGAAAGTTCTTGGTAAAGTTTTAATCCAAAGAAAGGCTCATCTTTGCAAATAATCATAATAAAGAGTAATAAAAATTGTTACCTAAGGCTGGAATCGGAATGACTAGGAGATACTCTGATTAAAAAAGCCCAGTTTTTTTTTTTTTTTTTTTTTTTTTTGGTCATTTTGAGACAGGGTCTAGCTATGCAGTTCAGGCTGGCCTTGAGCTCACTTTTTAGCCCAGGCTGGTCTCCAACTCCCAATGATCCTCCTGCCTCAGCCTCCCTACTGCTGGGATTACAGGCATACGCCACCACGCCCAGCTTAGGAAGCCCAAAATTTGTCCTGAGAAATTGTTTCAGAAACTCCCTGGGTGATTCTAATGCATAGCTCTAATTCAAAGTGACAGTACTGGTGGAAAATGAAGAAGGGATGTGTAAGGAAAGGGAGGTTTCTAAACTCCTGCTTGAAAAATCAATAAGGGTACAGTAAACAGAACATCTCAAATGTCAACCAAAGACCGGTGGACTTTGCTACACGTCAGAGTTATTAGACATTTATAGAAAACTGGGATATCATCAAAAAAGTTCTATGAAATGGGAGGAAGATTAGAAACTTGTACAAGTTTTCAGATTTGATGTGATAACGGGCCAAAGAGGAAGCTGTTCCTTTGAGGAAGAACTATCTTAAGACTCAAAAGCAATGTCATCGGGAACCCCAACTTTGTATGCACACCCTAATAATTAATGACATCCCACCCGGGACAAAGCTGGGAAGCTGTTTCCAAAACTCACGTTGATTTAACAGTTCTTGAACCCCTCCAAATTTCTTCTTAAAGAGGACAGCAATCCCAGCGCCCATGCGACAATCTTCACTGATACAGTGGGCTAGAGAGTCTGTTTTGGGGCATGCAAAAAGGTCTCCTTTCACATAAGTGATCTAAAATGTGCAAAGGGAAAGAAAATGCTTTATTAGATACAGAAAAGTATTAAGCGTATTTCTTTCCTCTCCTTATGCTGTCCCCACCTCTACTTCTTTCCCACTCCTCCCAAAGTTGGCATTGAAGTCTAATCCTCAGAATTGAAAGAGTTAACCACAGCAAAATTAAAGCGTGTGTACAACGGGGATGATGGATGGTCCCTGTCTGGGATTGTATTAGCTTTTCTTAAGGAAATCAGCTAGAAAGAAACAAAAAGAGACAATCCAATTATTGGTTTAATTAAAACAGTGCTTATGTTTTTGACCTCAATTATTCTGAATTTCAGTTCACCGATAAGTTAATAGTCGCTACGCACTCTGCTTCCTTCTGGATCTTCATTAAGGCTGCTGGCCATGATACTGGGTCGCTATGTTCACAATCTGTGTCTTCCGCTAGGAGAAGGGAAAAGCAGAAGCGCTATAGTACACTCAGACTGCCCTGATCACCCCCTTAGTAGGTTCTCTTCTTCCCCCAACGTTCATCGCTCGGTGTGACTTCGTGCAGCCTCTAGGATGCGACCCCAAACTGCTCTGGGTGAGGATGTAGCGTGACCCGCTCGCTCCCTTTTTGCGCTAAGAGCCGAAGCCAAGGCGGCCCCGGACCCGCCTCCTCGACTTAGGATAGGGTGTCCTTTCCCCTTCAGGAGACAAAAGTACGTCCCCAGCGGATCTGGCACAGAACACGGAGTGACCTGCCTACCATCCCGTTCAAACGCAAAGAGTGTGCAGGGGAGTGGCGCTAGAGCTCCCCGACTCTCTCCACCCTGGCTAGGAGGGTGGGGAGCCGGACCAGGGCCCCGAGGAAGGCGATACCCGGGTTACCCTTCACCTGCAAGAGTCGGCCGCTGGGAGGCTTCCGCCCCGCGAAAACCGGCTCGGTCCAACCCTGGTAGGTGGGGAACAGGACCAGCACCGACGCGGAGCCAATCCCGCCACAGCCTAAACGGCACGCACCCAAGATGGCCGCCCCGCCCCGTAGCGGCGGAAACCAGCCCCTCTAGCTAGCAAGCTGAGCCCGCTCTCTGTGGCCGCTCCGCGGCACTTCCGGCGGGAAACTGCGTGGTCTCTCGCTGCCGCGCAGGCATGCGTCCTGAGATCCGACCGCGCGCAGGGAAAGATCAGCGCTTGCGCATTAGCTCCGGGGGTGTGTCCCCATGTTCGCTTAGAAAGGGGTGGGCAGTTGGCAAAAGGGCGAATTAGCGCCTGCGTTGTACTACGTTCAGAGAGATGTTTGAGTTGAGGGCTCTGGCACAACTTGAAGGCGCCTGCGTCGTCCACTTGCGGGAGGTGGCGTCAAATCCGGGAAGTAGGCGTAGCTTACAAGAAGTGCCTGCGCATTGCTCCTCGGGGCGGGGGCGGAGCGAGCCTGGCTGGGATTATGGGTGTGGCCTCCGAGGCGCCTGCGCGGAGGCGGTTGGAGGGAGGTCGGATTCCCCTTTGTTCGGGTTCGCCATTTTGCGAGGCAGCGGCAGTGGCGGCGGCAGCGGCGGCTGGAGCCTCTGATTGGGTTTCGGAGTCCGGTACTGGAGCCAATCAGCGCGGGCAGCGAACCGGGGGAGCGAGGCACGGTGAGTATGAGGAGCCAATATCCAGCGGCCCAGAGCCGGCCCCAGCGCCCCGATTGGCGGGTCTTGCTGACCACTCAGGAGAGGCCCAGGCGCCCGTCGGGCCCCGGGAGCCGAACGGGGCCTCACCGAGCTCTGCGGCGGGCGGCCCGGCTAGGGCCCGCGGGGTGGTTGGGCTTCCGGCTCAGGCCCACAGGGCCCGCCGGCCTGGGACTGCGCCCGGGGAAGGCTCCGAGGGGTGCGGGCCCTGGCGGGGCGCTGCTGTCCGCCGGTGGCGGCCCCGACCCAAGGCCCAGATCCAGGCCCCGGGATGCTGGGCTCGCGGTCCCGAGCGCCCTCCACGCACGCGCGCGCGCGCGCGCCGCGGCCTCGCCCTCTGGTCGGGAAGGGGGGCCGCGCCCGGCCTGCGCAGCGGGGCCTGGGTCCCCCCCACCCGTCCCGTCAAGACCGCCCCGCCTGTCCGGTGACCCCAGCCGTCATTTCCTCCCGCACTCGAGCCCGCCGAGCTCCCTTCCTGCCTGGCCCGCTGATCTGAATCTCGGCCGCAGTGCATAATCCATGCGCTCTCCCTCCCGGGAACGCACCAATTCGTTTCCCTTTCACCCTTGTCACTTTCCAGAATGTCAGGCCTGACCCGTCGGCTCAGCCCACACATCTCAGGGTCCCCTCCCCCCCGTCAGACCTCTTGCTAACCTTTATTTTGAAGCACGTTTAGAAACTGGTGTACCGTGCGCTTTTTGTTAGAGTGGGGGGAGCCGTTTGCATCTCGTTACGGAACGATTTGCTGTACCTGGCAGCCCCTTTGTGCGGAGGCAGGAGCGGGCTGAGAGACGCCCCTGCGCGTAGAGATGGACAGATCAAAGCCAGGCGGCGCCCATTGTCGGTGCTGGGTAGGGGTCCAGTCCAGTCCAGTCCACTGAATTCTGTGGCCCCAGCTAGCAAACAGCCTGGGTCATTTTCTCTGCCACACTTGTGGAGGTGCCACACTTGTGGAGGCCTTGAAGCATGAGATTTCTTTAGATAGAAGAGCGTGGTTTGAGGAGAGAAAATCAGGCTTAAAAGAAAATCCCCAGATGGGCAGTGTGTATCTGAAACCGGCTCAGTAGGTAGGGAAGTGGGCGGTGGTATTGAGTTTAGGCGGGAAAGCCTAGTTGGTAAGTGTGCTTGTAGGTCTTCCTAGGGATTTGGGTTTTTATTTCTTGTTGTTGTTTTTGGAGCAGTTATTTTTTCTAGAGGTGCAGATAGAAGAGATCTAGAAATAATACAAAAAATAAACTACTTCGGGACCCCACTCCCCGACTCCTCCACCCTAATTTCCCCTGTCCTAGTTTTCAGTAATCACAATCACGTGCTTCACCCCAAGCCCTTCCCCATAGGTAACATTTGGTTCTCGTTGTATTCTACTTTATAACCAAAAGATTTTACAACTTTTGAGCCTACTGTGCCTAACCCTAAGATAACAATACTTGCCAAATTTCTGCTTATGTAAAATTTTGCCCAGCTTGCTCCTGGCCCAACCCAGCTAAAACAGGTATAAAATCATCCCTACATCCCTAAAGTTCAAGGCTCTCAGTTTGGAGTGCTTAACCCTGCTGGGCCAGCTTGCTTAATAAAGCTTCATTCCTCCACCTCTCTGGAGTGCCACTCGTGTTTCCCGCACCACCAATAAATCTAAAATGCTACATTTGGCTGCGAAACCAACACACTGGCCCTTTGAGCCATGGCCTTGGGGTTGGAAAGCGGCCACGCGGAGCTGCCACCAGGGAAAGAGATGATGTACGCCTGCCCTCAATCAGTAGGACCTCCTTCTTTGGAGGAGGGGGACTGAGGGCTGTACCCTGTTTTCCAGGCCCAACTCGGAGAAGTGGACTGGCCCACTTGACAGGACTGCAGGATAAGGTAAGGCCTCGGCCCAGTCCCAGGCAGGCCTGTCCCATGGGACAGAAGGGAAGCTTGTTCACCTCCCGCCGTCTTAGGCCAGAGACCTCAACCAGGGATTTTGGGTATGTTTAAACTGAATGTGTGAGTGACAGTGAACTACTTCATGGCTTGTGGGGACTACTCCATGTGTATGGAGCATAACTGGGCCCCAACCTGTGTTTCCATGGTGACATTATATATCATAAGGGTGACTCACCTCCCATGAGAGGAAGCTGATCAGGCCCAGGTTTACATGGATGTAACTTAGCCTTGACGCATCAAAACTCCTGCAAGGGATGCAACCAGGCAGGCACTTAGTGGTCTCCTTTGCAGAACTTCCCTTCCCTTCCCTGTTGCGCCTCTCTTCAAGGGCACCACATACACCATGGGCAAAAAACCTGGTAAGCCCACTATCTTAGACTGCATGGTCAGAAATTTTAAGAAAGGGTGTAGTGGGGAATATGGAATAAAGCCAAAGCTCACATGGTCGTGGACCCTCTGTGAAGTCGATGGGCCTGAATTCAATGTAGGATGCCCCCTGAAGGAACCCTCAGCATCCAGATGATGCATGCAGTATAGAGAGCTGTCACTGCCAAGCCAGGCCACCCGGACCACTTCCCTTATATTCACTCCTGGCTAGAGATTGCTCAGACCCTCCTGCACCATAGGTCTTATTTTGTGTGAAAGGAAGGGACAGATTTAGGTTTTTGTGGGCCTGGATTCAGACTGAAGAACCCTAAAGAAGAAAATTATTCATAAAGGTGACCCAGAAGACCTCCAGCCTCCACCTTATGCCTTGACACCCCTGCCAGTCTTGCCTGACAGTCTATCCCCATCCAACCCTCCACCACCAATGTCTCCCATTAGTCTGCTCCTTAATCCCCCAGGAATACTGTCAGTGACCCGTCCACTCCTTTACTCATTTATTCTTTGTATAGGCTGTTTCACCAGTATCCCCTGCTTCATTTAAAAGGTAACCCGCTCTTGGCCTAATCAACAATGGCTGATACCGGAAACCTAAGGCTGATGTCCCTTGTCACCATGACATAGGACAACCAGACCCATGGCCTCTGATGTTAAGCTTTTGTCTCAGGCCATGCTGTGCGTCTCCTGTGAAAGCTCTCCAGGAGCCCCCTGGAACACCTGCCCCCTTCTAGTTATGACTTCACACTTACTCTACACATGCCTCAAGATCACATGAGCTACAACACTCCTGTACGTGACACTCCACACATAGTACTCCTTCCACTGCTTATCATATGACAGGGCACCCAACTGTAGACACCTCCCAACTTAACAAACAGCAACACTTTTGCAGTGGCCACCAAGTCCCATATATTACAATTGGAATCTGATCTCCACAGGCAACATCAGGAACCGTAGAAAAGGGATCCAACCAGATCAGTCATCTATGCCAGCTACCTGCCTTTTCCTACCCAATTTCTAGAATTCTAGCAAATAGATATTAACAGATACCAAGAGGTTCCTTTCATATTGGAAAAACGAGACCAGAGTACTACCCAAAAGAGGCCTCTTGCACAGGGTCATCCCTAGCTGTCACTGTAGGCGTCTGGGAAAGAAAGATCCCAAAAGGCCAGCCCCTGAACACCTAGACATAACCATTCCTGTTTAACTAGGATTGCTTTGGTCCTGCACAACTTCTGTTCACCTCTCCCTTCCTGCCAACTGGACTGGGACCTGCACCCTGGTATTTCTCACCCCCAAAATAGGTGGTATATCTGAAGAAACAGCTTCCAGTCCCTCTCCAGACCCTTGTCTGACAGCATCGGACACACTAATACCCCTCCTGGCTTCAGGCATGGCTACTGCCTCTGCTACCTGTCACTCGCTTTCTCAAGACTTAATAGCTTAGCAGAAATCTCCAATTCTGTACTAGCGTTACAAGAAGAACTAGACTCCATAGCTGCAGTAACCCTCCAAAATCAATGGGCCTTAGACTTAGCAGAAAAACAAGGCACCTATGTCTTGCTGGGGGAAGAGTGTTTTTATGTTAACCAGTCAGGAGTCCTTCATCAGGCTGCCAGAAATCTCTGAAATTGGGCCACCTGACTGAAATAGTCCCAAACAAGTAGTCTCTGGCTGTTCCAGAGCCTTTGATGGACCACGAGGTTCCATCTTCCTTCTGTTGCTGTTTAGCCCTTGCCTGCTCAGGTGCCGCCCCGAGTTCCTCCAAGCCTGGGTTCAAGAGCCTGGTGGCTACTGGTGATGCCCTTTGGGGGCGTGGGGGGAGATAATGCAGAAAAGAGACCACCTCAAGACCCTGCTCCCCTCTCTGCCCTAATTTCCCATCCTCGTTTTCTGTAACCACAACCAAGTGCTGCATCCTGGGCCCCTTCCAATAGGTCATGTTTTGTTCTTGTTATGTTGTACTTTATAACCACAAGATGTACAACTTCTGTACCCACTGTGCCAACCCCCCAACCCAAGATAACACCTGCAAAATTTATGCTTTTGTAAAATTTCACCCAGCTCACTCCTGGCCTAGCGCAACTAAAACGGAGGTACAAAACTCCTACTTCTCCAAAGTTCAGGGCTCAGAATTTGGAGTGCTTTAACTCTTCTGGACCAGCCAGCTCAATAAAGCTTGGGTCCCTCCACTTCTCTGGAGAAGTCTACAGTGTCTGCATGTCCCCCCAAATCCTCATGCAGTTATGGGGTGGCTTTTAGAGTTTATGACTGATCCATGCTCCAATGCTGGGATTATGGGTGTGAGAGCTATACCCGCCCTAGGGCGGATAGTTTGCTGGGATTATGGATGTGAGAGCTATACCTGCCCTAGGGCGGATGGTTCGTATATGTAAGGGAGAGAAAGAGGCTGCTGGTGGCCATTCCTCCTTTTTGCTCTTGCTGTTTTTGCTGTGTACCGCCGCTGTGAACTGTTGCCCTCTGCCACGTGCCACTCTGCCTCAGAACCAGCCAAGTATGAACTGAAACCTCCACAAACCGTAAGCTAAATAAACCTGTCCTTCATTTTGGGCGTCGGGTATTTTGTCCCAGCAACAAGAAAAAAGTAACCAAGAGACGGACCTTTCCAAGATCCTATTTGTTGAGGTCATGTGAACAGTGGGTTTGAGAAAGTGTCTGCTCTGTGCTGTTGCCACTACTGAAGCGCATTGCACTTTTGGGAAGGCTTTCTCTTCTAATGGTTTTCAAAATCTACTTAATTCTCACATTGGCTTAGTTTTGGGGGGTTTTGTCTTTTTGAGACAGGTTCTCACCAGGCAGTTCAGGCTGGCCTTGAGCTCACTTTGTAGCCCAAGCTGATCTCAAACTCGCAACAATCCTCCAGCCTCAGCCTCCTGAGTGCTGGCGTTACAGGTGACACCATGCCCGGCTTAGTTTTGTTTTATAAAGAGTCTCACTGTGCAGTTCAGGCTAGCCTTACCTCAGGATGGGCGTGTGTCACCACTATTTTAAAATGGTCATATATGGTCCCTTGAGAACTGCCAAATAACTTGCTAAACATCTTTGCAAAATGCAGTCATATCTCTGCAGCCTGCCTCTTTCTGCAGAAGAACTTTGTTGCCTGCCCTTTTAAGGGACACTGACTAATGTGGTCTGTCACTTTCTCTGAGCACCAGGCCTTTTGCAATGGTGTTTACATGGTGAAATTTTCCTGTCGTTATTTTTATGTTCTCATTTTGGAGTGCTTCACTCCCTCCTCCGTCATCACCATCAGTTCTTGTCACACTTCACATCAGTTCATAGCACCATTTCCTAGTGCCTGCTGTATTTTCCTGCACGTGTAATAAATCTGTCCTCCAAATTTCCGTGTACTGTTTTTCTTAGAATCCTACTACTGTTTTTTATTACTTTACAAAACTTAGACTCTTTGAAGTTAGAATCTTCATATGTTTCCTTTTTTGGTGTTTTGGTTTGGTTTTTGAGTCAAAATCTCACTATATAGTTCAGGCTGACTTTGAACTCACTATGTAGCTGAGGCTGGTGGAGACTTCATAGTGATCCTCCTGCCTCAGCCTCCCAAGTGCTGGGATTATAGGTGGGTGCCACCACACCCAGCCATTGGTTTCTTGTTTATTTCTACAACCTTTAGACCAATGCATATGGTTATCATAGTTGAGAGAAGCAGCAAATTAGGAAGCTTCAAAGCAGAGGAAGTTTCTAGTCTAGGGTTTGTGTAATAGTGGTTGTCAGGAATATGATCAGAGGGCTTCTCCACTGCCTGTGGTTGAATTTCAGGAAGTTTTAGCTTTAGACCAAATGTGTATCCACATGCAGTGAGTTCCTAGTGGTTGGCTAAGTTTCCACTTCTGCACTTTGAATTCGTAGGGCAGAGATGCTCTGGGAAGATTTTCCATACCAGCCAGAATAAACACTCTTACTCTTTGTATCTGAGAAAGAAAACATTAGGAACTCTGTCAGGAGCAAGAGCGAGACAGACTAAATCTGGCTGACTTGAGTTTGTCATAATCCTGGGCAAGGAAGCCTTCCAGGAAAGACTGGGTTCTGTGTGCTACAGTTCACAGTGCTCCTCACCAAAGCCAGTGGCTTAGCCTTCACGGTGAGCAGTGTCATGCTGAGGCCCACGCTGACTCACTCCCATGTTAGCGTGAGAGCATTGCTGCTATTTTTACCCTTCAGAGTATAGTGAATTTGTTCTTAAATTGGAGCATTTGTATTACCAGAGTAAACTAGTTAAAAACAAAAATCTTCGTGATATTATGTTTATTGATCATTTCCATGTGTCCTTTGAGTTATATTTTGTAATTCAGTCTGATAAGATGTAAATTTCTGAAAAATCAATCAAGGAAAGATAGCACACAGGAAGGGAACTTGGGGTAGGTGAAATGCAAAATGCTAAAAACATTCGTGTATCATCATTCACCTTATTCACCAGATCTGGGACTGTGCAACTTCTAGCTGGTCCTTATAGTCAAAATGACCATGAAAAAAATGACCATGAAAGGTAAATGTTTTGAATCAATTCATGGCATGCCAGCAGCGCCCCTGAAGACAGTGCAGTAAGGTTGAATTTTACAGTAACCACCTGCCTGCCTCCCATTCAAGTCTGCCATTCCCATCTTCCCATGCTTGCCTTGTCAGATACCTGTCCACATCTCCACCTTTGTATTCATTGTAATTTTTGGTGCAGGTTAGTAAATTTTAGATGTCACTACACTTCCAACTAAATGCTTGGACATGCACCTTAATATTTTACTCTCTGTTGCTATGATGAATCCTGTAAATAATCAACTTATAAAGAGAGAGGGTTTATTTTGCATCACAGTTGTGGAGAGTCCAGTACATGATTGGCTTCATTGTTTTGGGGACCAGAGATGAGGCAGCTCCTGGCACAGCCTCACCTTGTAGTTGGGAGGAAGAGAGCGGACCCTCTCCCTCATGAGAGCAGAGTGTGGTGACCTAACACTCCGCACGGTGCCCCACCTGTCCAGGTCTCTGCCGCTTCCCAGGAGCGCCAGGCTTGGCCCTATGCAGGACTTTGCAGATCCATACTCTATGATTCCTTCCTCAGGAACACCTTACAAGTGACCCCCCACACATGTGGGTCAGTTAGTTTCTGTAATTTTACCTCTTAAATTTTGTATGGAAACCTAGAGAAAAAAGTAAGAGGAATGTTTATGTGCAGTTTTACGTATACCTCCCACCCGATATTTCCAGAGTGAATTACCTTTGATAATATATATAATCTTAGCTTTTGAGTGAAGTCTTTATTCAGGGTTCACCATTATAACTTGCGTTTATCTAATTGCTTGTTTTCAAAAAGGGGCCTTCAAATCTTATACTATGTAAGACAGGTAAATTTGAATAGTGACTGGATGTTTGGTGATTTTCAAGGAATTAGTAATTCCTTAATGTTTGAAAATGATACTGAAATAGGTATCATGGTAAATGATCTAGAGACAAATAAGTACTCACAGATGCTAAGTGTTTGCAGAGTTTTTGGAATAGCAGTGGTGTCCAGGGTTTGCTTCAACAGGGACAGGAGGGAAAAGGGACAAGGTATATGGGACATCAGCAGAGTTGCTGAGTCAGATGATGGCACTGTGGGGCTCCTTGCACTGGCCGTTCTACTTTTGAATATAGTAGATTACCAACATAAAAAGTTGAAACTATATGACAATGAAGTGTTAGTAGATATTTAAATACAAAATTGTGGTATATCTTAAATCTTCTCGGAGAAAATTATAACCTTAGTCAAAGGCTTTGCTTAAGAGTCTTACCTGTCCATGGTTTTATTTTCCGCAGTTTCACTTGCCCATGGCCCCAAGATACTGTGCTAAGTGGAAAATTGTAGAAATCATTGAGAAGCTTTCAAATGCATTGCCATTCCTAGGAGTGTGGTAAACTCTCACACTGTCTCAAGCAGAGTAGTGGATCCACACAGTATAAACTACCCACCCATTACTCTCTTACTGGCTGCCTCAGTCACCAAATTGACTGTTGGAGTACTGCACTGCTTGTGTTCACGGGATCCTCATTATACCTGATAATGGTCCCAAAGTAGCAGAATCATTATGTGGAAGAGACAGCAATGCATAAAATGTGGAAGGACAGACAGACTCTGGTACTGTGTGGCAACGCTCTCCAGAATAGGTAAAAACAGGCTGTGTGGGGTTTGGCGCTATCCAAGCATTATGGCTTGTGTCTAGACATGCCCCAAAACCTCTTAGAGGCATAGATGGACCTTTTCAGAGGCAGCTGGATCTAGAGAATGTGATGCTGGGATCAGGAGTGCATGATTACTAAATTAGTTCACTGATTGCTTTAGCATAGTTCTGGGTGTGGGTGGCACCACCCAAAAGGTGAGCACCAAATATGTATTACAAATTAAAGAAACCAAGGAACCTTTATTCTATAAAGTACATATGCAGACCTGAAAACCTATAACTCCCCAAAAAGTGAGTACTACTGGATTTATATTCTACTGTTAAAAATTTTTTTGAGTTGCGAATGTTGCAGTGATAATACTGAAAGTTAAGATTGTCAATAAGAAGTGGCAAAAACATCAAGTAACCCCAGCATTCAGGCAGCTGAGGCAGGAAGATCACAATGAGTTTGATGCCAGTCTGAACTATATAGCGGGATGTTCTGTTTCAAAAAAAAAGAAAGCTAAACTAAAAAAAAAGACTTTTAAAACATGTGAATATGTTATATTACTGTGCCATGAACTCCTACTATAGTTAATATATTGAATGTAAACATTTCCTACCCTCTTACCCTATCTTCTTACAAATGGTAAGTACAGTGATAATTGTCAATGTGACTTGTCTGGCAAGGCCTTTCTGATTATCTCATTTCCATCTCTTCCGCAGCCTCACTGATAGGGACACACTACCTTGCCGTCCTCAAGGATCTCCAGCAGGAAGCGTGCTGTGTGCAGGACTAACGTGGAAGCACCATGGAGCAGTACACAGCCAGTAGCAATAGCTCCACAGAGCAGATTGTTGTGCAGGCCGGACAGATCCAGCAGCAGGTACGGAAGCAGAGTGGTGGGGGAGCCCGCGCACACTCAGTGGTGGGTGTGTAACTCTGGGGAGTTACCTGAGCGATCTCTGCATGTGAACCCCGAGATAGGATCTGGTCACTCATGCCAAAGTGCTGTGTCAGCTCGTGACCATGTCAGATCTGCCCTTTGTGGGGACCTAGTTTGATAGTAAATTGCCTCTTTTGTCTCTTTGAAGGTTAAAACACGGAGTCTGTTTCTCACATGGAAATTTGACCTTTTGTTTTTGTTTTTCCAGGTTCAGTTTGATAGGTTCTGTACTTGTTGGAGCTAACTAGTGATTTAGTGAGGGTTTGCTCGCAGTAGACAGTATCAGCTCTCCAGAAATCTGTTCTTTGATTTGGCCCACCACCATACTTACTTTGTAACAGCTTGAGCTCAACACTAGCATAATATTTAGACAGCCACTCTTAATGGATAAGCACAAATTAGGAAGCAATTCTTGCTATTGGTTTATTCTTCCATTTTTTTATTTTTTCGAGACAGGATCTCACTCTATAATTCAGGGAGGCCTTGAACTCAATAGTGCTCTCCTGCCTCAGCCTCCCAAGTGCTGGGATTACAGGTGTATGCTACCACACTAGATAGTGTGTTTATTGTTTAAAAATACAGAGTCAGGCATGGTGGCGCACACCTGTAATCCCAGCACTCGGGAGGCTGAGGCAGGTGGATCATTACAAGTTCGAGGCCAGCCTGGGCTACAGAGTGAGTGCAAGACAAGTCTGAACTGCATAGCAAGACCCTATCCCAAAAAATATGTGTATGTATATATATATATATATATATATATATATATATATATACATACATACATACATACACACACACACACACACACAGTATCCTTCTATTTAAACAGTTTTTCTTACGCTTTTTACCTGGTTTATTTTAGAAAAGTCTCACTTTTTTCCCTACCCCTTGAAGAAAAAAAGAAATGTGTTACACTTACTTTGCTTTAGGCCAAGATTATTATCTTGGGAATGCTTTTGTCTTCAAAATGGACTATGTAAGGTAGAAAAGTAGTTAGGAGGGAAGGCAAAGGAAGTATTGATGATGTGCTGTTTTGATCCAGTGATCAAAGGAAGAAGAGACTCTTGATTACAGGAGATGAATTATTTACATTCCCTTGCCTGCCTTCCCTTCAGCTGCCGGGGACGGACGGCTCCATACAGGCCAGTGTCCTGATGGGTGGGGCCTCCTCCGACCAGACTTAACCTTAAGGGTACGCAGGGGAGGTTGAGTCACCCCAGACTTGCTTCCAAGGCAGTCCAGTGGATCGAAATGAAGCTTAGTTTGGGGACATAAAAGCAATGGTCTCATGAAGATTATTTTGGTTCACAGTGATGCATTCACTGTTTGTTTCTTGGAGGTTGCATTTGTACCCCTGAAATTTGTGTCAAAGCTATTAGAACCTGGTAAATTTTTGTTCTTACGAACTTATTTGAGAAAATAAAAAGAGCATTAAACTAATTGTATAAGCAGAAGAGTAAAAAGCCCTATTTCTGTCAGGAAGGACAGCATTATAAAGTTTTTTGTTATTGTTTTGGGGCTGTGGAAGTGGGTTTTGAGGTCAATTCTAGGGGCAGACAGCTAATGTCTTCGATCTGCTATACAGGAAGTGTAGAGAATCTGTACATTTTGGAAGTCTGGGGTAGCAGAGGGCTCATGAAGCAAGACTTCCTGCCCCTCCCCCAAGAGATAAGGTGCTATCATGTCTCAAACTATACATTTTCTTCCTGACACATTTCAAGCTCTTCCTGTTCCTGTTCTCAGCAGCAGGGTGGTGTCACTGCTGTCCAGTTGCAGACTGAGGCCCAGGTGGCATCCGCCTCAGGCCAGCAAGTCCAGACCCTCCAGGTAGTGGTGCCTTCTCTGATTCTCATCGAGCACTGCATGGGCCTGTCCTCCTCGTGTCTGGTGCTGTCTGTGTTAGGGTCTCAAGTAGGCGTTCTGGAGTCAGTCGCATGTCTTTGATGCTGCTAACTTGTCCTTGAGGCTGTTATTACAAGGTGCCAGTTTCCTACTGTTCACCGTCAAGTCACATAGTTTTCTGAAAACGGTTGGCTAGTGTATTTTGGGGGGTGCTTGGAAAAGATAAAGAAGTGACAGGAAGAAATTCTCACAAGTGGCATTGGAACTTATTCCATGCTCAAACTCTATAATCCAATTGCATAGTAAAATTTCATGAATTTGTATGTATTCTAGTGGAAGAGAAAAGACACAAGCTAGGCTGGCCTGCCCTTCATTAAAAGGGCAACTTGATTTGCATTTGGCAAGGTTTATCTAAGCACCAGATCTTGTTAGTCTCTTGTTAACCCAGCTTGTTTTTACTACTTCTTCTGGGGAGCTGGTGACCTGTCTTATTACTAGCTATTCAGAGACTGTGCTGTATACCCCTTGGCTGGGCAGAGGTAGGATATTCTTTCACCACTTAAATACTATAGCCACTGTCAGAATTCTTACTGGTTGCTTAGATGTCTTACAAAAAGAAAACAGAAAACATCTTTTAAAATTCTTACCCAGTGCAGCTGGGTAGCATTATGTATGGCCAAGTCAAATATCTTATACTGGGGCTATGATTTAGCTACTCCTATACAAAAATAGGAGTAGGAGCATGAGTCAGCTGTGTCTAAATTACTTTGACTAAAATGACCATATTTTTGAGAAGTTGGCAAGAGACAGATGCCATATGTTTTTCCCTCCATCAAATTGGAAGTGATGTTGAGAGTATGGCTGAGATGTAAAGCTGGCATCTCACTTTCATTACTAGCACTGCTCGGCGTCCCGCGGTTAGCTGCCCCTTACTCTAATCGTTTCGCTTCACCCTTTGAGCCCCACTGCCAGCACTGTCTGGCAGTGTTATACAGCCAGTTCCTGGCATACATTGGGCTGAAAGAAGCTGAACTTGGAGGTGCTCCCTGTCTATATAGAAGTCCTAAGAGTTCAACAGCTTGTCTATGTTATTTATGCTTGCTTCATCTTATTAATATATAAAACAGTATTTTGGGTTGTCATTAACCACTTGCAGAATGGGAATGTAACGTGCTTTTAACTGTATGGCTTCTGTCTGGTGCATGTGTTCTGTGAACCATTCATATGTTGTGAACCCTGGGCTATTTGGACCATTTACCACATGCATGTGTAGCATGTTTATGGGGGAGGAACTTAAGGTGGTGGATAGCTAGAAAGCTGAAAGTGTCTTGAAACTTCTGTTAACTACTTAGATTCTATTTAAAAGAAATGGAAATACATTATGGAAGTAATGGAAATCTTTCTTTGGGGGGGTCTCAGTGTTTTTGGAGAATTTTAAATATTTAAATATAAGCCTACTGATAAATCTGTCCTGAAACAGCATAGGTAAGCATCAGTGTAGCAAAGGGAATTTGAATTTAAGGGAAGGAGAGAGCATGAGAGAATCAGGCTGTAAGGTCATTAAAAGCAGAGTGGAGTTTTGTAAGGAACCTTTGAACAAAATATGTGATTTCCATCGTCTTAAAATTCTGATGGAGGGGCTGGGGATATAGCTCAGTGGAATAAGTGCCTGCCTAGCAAGCGCAGGGTCCTGAGTTCAATCCCCAGTACCGCCAAAAAAAAAAAAAAAAAATTCTGATGGAGTGGTGATAGGTGGCCCTTGCAGGGTAACTTGTTCGTCTTCTACAGGCTGGTGTTAAATCCATTAACTGTTGTCGAAGCATGCTGCTACAGAATTAAGAATGAATGTTGTAGTTATAAATACTTTTGTTCTGTATCAATAATTCCTCAAAGGTAGAATATGAAAATGAAAGCTTGGAATTTGTAGAGCTCTTCTGTTGATCGTTCTTGTTTACATCTAAAGTAGCTTGGTCGTCAGGCGTGGTGGTGTACACTTGTAATCTCAGTGCTCGGGAGGCTGAGACAGGAGAATTGCTGTGAGTTCGAGGCCAGACTAAACTACATAGTGAGACTTTGTCTCAAAAAGACCAAAAATAAATAAATAAAGTGGCTTGGTTTCAGCCTCTAGAAAGCATTCTCCTACAGTTTTTTGTTTTGTTTTGTTTCTTTTTGTACCAGGAATAGAACTTGGGACCTTGCGCTTGCCAGGCAGGCACTTGTGTCACTGAGTTATATCCCCGGCCCATGGTGTTTATTTTTACATTGAGACTCAAGATGTGATGGAGCAGGTTCAGTGACACAGTTTCTTGAGTGGTCAGTGTCCTCACAGGAGCTTGAAAGTTGGATTTCTGTTGGTGTGCCTGACTGCTCTGATTGCACCGTTTAGAGCTCCAATGTGAACTGTCCAGCAAAGATTGCGAACTGACCGGTGGGCCCTTAAGCCACAGACATACCTAGACCCTCAGCGAGGTGATGGCGTCGCAGGCGTGCGTTCCACCCGGGTGGCTGTGAGAGAAAGGTCTCCGTGAGCAGAGCTAGAGCTACCCAGCTTCCTGCTGTCGTGCTAGTTCTCCACCACCACCTTTCTCGTTGCCTGCTCTAGTTTTCTTAGAGATCTTGGATCTCTACAAGGCCAGTGTCTTTGATGTATTGATTAAATATATGTTTGTCCTGGAAATAGCCTTTGTCTGGTGATAAATGCCTTACATCTGACTAGATGCTCCCCTATGTGGACTAGATATGCTCCACTCTATCTCACCTTAAAATACTCAGTTCGATGTTTAGTCAGAGGTGTCCGAGCTACTTGAAGGAGATAACTTGAGGACCAGAGTCTCACTTCCATAGTGTTTCTCCTGCCCGCCCACCCCCTGACCCCCAGCAAGGCAGCAGAATAGTTCCAGTACTTGTCTTTTGGTAAAAACCATTTTGTGTCTTTTGTTATTTCATTGTTTTTATTTTCCTTCACTCTAGGTCCAAGGGCAACCATTAATGGTACAAGTCAGTGGAGGCCAGTTAATCACGTCAACTGGCCAGCCCATCATGGTCCAGGCTGTCCCTGGAGGACAAGGTCAAACCATCATGCAAGTACCTGTGTCTGGGACACAAAGTTTGCAGCAGGTGAGGGGCATTTTGTAAGTGTGTAGGCAGTGTATCAGTGTAGGTGTCTTAGAGAGTGGGTTGTTGTGAACAGCGACAGTTGTTGCCTGGCTTGCTTCCCACCCACTGTGGCAGTGGTGGCTCACCTGTGGGTTGTGTGCCACAGCAGCTGTTTGGTACCATTGAAAGCTCTAAAAGGTTCACCTGACTGCTCTATAGTATGTGTAGTCGATTTTCTACCTTTGTGTAGTATGCTTTAGTAAGGACTGGAATGTTAGGCGTGGTGTTGATTGCTAGAAAGAATATAAAAAAGACAAGAATCTAGTTTATTAAGTAACTTATTGGAATGCCTGAGGGCTAGAGTAGAGGGAATTTATAGTCTGCTTTAGACGTTTTGTATAGTCAGAAATGTCATCCTTCCTTTTTTTTTGGTTCCAAGAACTGAACTCAGGACCTTGTGCTTGCCAGGCAAGTGCTATGCTGCTGAGCTAAATAAATCCCCAGCCCTGTCATCTTTTTTTGTTTATCTCTATATAAATTATTTATTTAGGTCACCTCGCTGATGGAGAAATGAGAAAAGATAAACAGGATGAAGGTGCAGGAGAGACTAAAAAATTATATAGGGCTATTACATGCAACTCTGTCATCAAATTGTAACATTTGATAACTGTCATCAAAATTTGTCATCAAATTAGCACAAGTTTCTTAAAGTGATTATATCTGCTGTTAGAGTGCATGTGGAGAAATAGAAATAGTCAGTTTTGGTAATTTCAAATTGGAAGACATCTAACTGTCCCTTAGATAAATCTTTTTATCTGCCAGTCCTACTTCTCTAAGAATCTAACCTGCGGGCAGTATTACTATGTACGCAGAAATGTTCAGAGATGTGTCATGCAGCCTTATGCTAACAAAACAATTTTTTATAATTTGAATGTCTATTAACGAAACTGGGACAGTAATTTCAAATATTATGTCCCCATTAAAAAGGTGATCTGTTCAGCCAGGCGTGGTGGTGCATGCCTGTAATCCCCGCGCTTGGGAGGCTGAAGCAGGAGGATTATTGCAAGTTTAAGACCAGCCTGGGCTACAAAGTGAGCTCAAGGCTAGCCTGAACTGCATAGCAAGACCATGTCTCAAAAAGACAAAAAAAACCAAAAGATGAACTGTTGACTTGTATTGATCTTAAAGTATTTTTAGTGAGAGATAGTTTGCTGGTATAGACTGTGATCTCCTCCTTATAATCAGTAACTAGTTCCCCATGGTTGTGTATGTTTATGAGCCTAGAAAAAAGGGTGCAAGAGAGCTATTAACTTTCTACTGTGTCTGTCTATTGTGGTTACAGCAGTTATGTTTGTGTCTTAGTTCTTATGAAGAAATTTAATGCAAGTTGAAAATATATTCAACCATGATGATATTGCTGATAAAATAAACTTGTAATTTTTCCCTTTCATTTTACACATAATTTTTGTTCATAATTTCACTGTGCATGTAGGGTTTTTGCTTTTTTAAATATAATTTATTTCGGCGGTTTTCTTAGTTGCCATAAGACATATTTAAGGGTTTATTTGGTCTTGCTTTTGTGAGTGAAGCTACTGCAAACATTTGGGCACAGCAGTTTTATTTTTCCCTGGGATTCTTAGGGTAATTTCTTTGGAGTGAGGGTTTCTGGGGAAAACGGAGGGTTTTTAATGCTGTTGTCCTATTTTTGCCAGGACAGAATTGTAGTTGAGATTAAAAATAGTTTGCATATTTCTTCATGCATAAATGTATGAGGCTTTAAATATATTTTCAGCATGCTTTTCTCATCTCACGCTGCCATTTCATTGCTGCCTTCCTCTGCCTCCAACTTCTCTGTCAGGCCGCCTTCCTGCTGACCAGCGACAGTGCGGTCAAGTGACTGGGTTTTGAGTCCCAGTCTGCGGTCACACCAGCTTTCCTGTCGTGGCCTCATCGTGCATCTGTTCCATCCACAAATGCGTTTTCTCTCGGGTGATACTCAAGAGTTCATTCTAGCTCTAATGTCCTTGATTTAATGGCCTTATTTTTTCTCCAATGAGAGACCTTGTTATTTCTGTGCCTCCAAGTAAGACTGTAATGAATTGACTGGGAAAAATTATTTGTGTATAAAGCTGTAAGATCCCACTCACCCTTAGAATGCTTGAGACTATGATCGTTTTTGAGTGCATTTTGTTATTGTGCTTTGAATAACCTTCCTCCCCACCCACCCAGTCCTCAGGATTGAACGCAAGGACTCTGTACTTCTGAGACACATTTTATTTTTTAATTTGAGACAAGTTTTCACTAAGTTATCCAGGCTGGCCTCAAACTTGGAGCCTTCGTGCCTCAGCCTCCCTCAGTGCTGAAATTATAGCTGTGTGCTTAGGCACCCAGCTTGAATAGCTATTTTTAAAAAGGAGAATGTTTCTCAACGTTTTTTTGGATTGTATTCTCCATTTTAGAATTCCAGTGAAACCTATCCCTGCTAGAAAGGAGTAGATATCTAGTATGTGCAAAATTTAGCATATGATTTTAGATTTGAAATCCCTAGGCTGATAGAGACTGTAAAACCAGAATAGAACATCAAAAACACAGGGGTAAGGACTGTAGACACCTACCTTTCTGAAAGTGCCCTCCTCCGAAAATGCGAGTTGTGCTGGAGCAAGGGATTTGGCTTCTGTGAAAAAAGCCCTATTGACCCAGTGAATGAGTGGTCAGGGAAGTAGAGAAGGGAGGAAGATGCTGAGGTAGAGGTACCTAGCTGTATGCTCCTGACTCTTGCATTGGGAATATTCTTGAAAGTAAAATAGGAGAAATTTCAAGTTGTGGGGACTTCCCAGAGGCTTTCTCTTTTGATCTTTAAAAAAAAAACCTGCGTGCAGTAGTCTCCTGGAAACATGATCCTATACAACCAACTGCTGCTTTTGTTAACAGTTCTTGATGTTATAAAATTTCAAAGACACAGCATCCGACTTCTCTTCTCGTGTTCCCAGTGAATACTCCTGATAAAAGTGGCCATGGCCATTAAAATAAGAAAGAAAACGGGCCTGAATACCGCAAATCCCTCCCTTTGTGCTTTCTGAGGCTTAGCTTAGGAATCCCGAAGCTGCAGACAGTAACAACAGTGCTGAGGGGGCTGGGGAAATAGCTCAGTGGCATAAGAGCCTGCCTGGCAAGCGCAAGGTCCAGCGTTCAATTCCCAGTACCCTAAAAGAAAAACCAGTGCTGAGCATTGGTGAGGGTATTGGAGACAAGAATAAGAGAAACATAATCTGGCCCTTGAATAGTTACCTGTTGTTGCTTATCAAATGATCCTAAAATACCCATGCCACCACCATCAATAAAACATTGATTCCCAGACTGTGTTCAGAATTCCATTTTGGAAATGGAAAACAGGTTATCACCAGTGTATAACTAAGAGCAGAATGGGACTCCCATCTTGTTGCCTCTTTAGAGCATTTCCTGCTTTCTAGAGGAATTTATTTAACTAACATCCAGCGAGTGGAAGCAGGTGGTGTCAGTAGGGTGCTATCCTGTGTTCTCTCCTGCAGATCCAGTTGGTCCCGCCTGGGCAGATCCAGATCCAGGGTGGGCAGGCTGTGCAGGTGCAGGGCCAGCAGGGCCAGACCCAGCAGATCATTATCCAGCAGCCTCAGACGGCCGTCACAGCTGGGCAGACACAGGTAATTCCACCTCTCTGTCAACCACAGGACACAGATGATTGGGGAGGGTCAGGCAACAGAGGCTGACCCTCATATAGTAGAAATGGGGAAAAGAAGCATCCCTCCCTTATAATTTTGTAGAGGGCCACATAGTCACTTTCCCTGCGGCTGTCTCTGGCATAAACACATGTGTCATTTCTCATTCATTTCCCACAGACGCAGCAGCAGATCGCCGTCCAGGGGCAGCAGGTGGCACAGACCGCAGAAGGGCAGACCATTGTCTATCAGCCAGTCAATGCGGATGGCACCATTCTGCAGCAAGGTATGGAAGCCCTGAGTTTCCCAGGGAGTTGCTGAATATCTTTTTATCCCGAGCACTGTGAGTGCTTCAGAATTTTAGTTGCAAACTCTACCTAATTTTTTTAAACTGCCCCACACCCTGCCACCACCACCAAAAAAAATATTTTCTCTTGGTCTGCATTGATTGTTGGTTCTTTGTCACTGCTCCATGACAAGCAGTCTCCATGGTAGCTAAAAGGTTGAAAGAAAGGAATTTCTTTGTTGGTAAAGGGAGAAATACATTGGTAATCAAGTTGGTATTTTGGAGTTCTGTCGCTACTCATGTTTTACTTTCTGGGTCAAGGACATCCCAGTTAGATTCCATGACCAAAGGTTTGACTTAGGATGCAGATTTTGTGGTGTGTAAGATCCAGAGAGCTCAGGCCAGATGGCAGACAAGTCCTCGAGCATTGCTGTTAATGAACAGGGACTTGACCTTTTGGTTTCATTTTAAGTCTCAGGGCCAGGGAAACAGCCCAGCAGCACAGCGCCTGCCTGGCAAGTGCAAGATCCTGAGTTCCATTCCTGGTACCGCCCCCAAGTCATTTGAAGTTTCATTCCTGTCTTCAACTCACTGTCAATTTGGGATAAACATTGTACATTTATAAAGCCTCTTTCCTGGAGCAGAATGTGCCTGTGTATGTGAGGAGTGGGTACAGCCGTCATCAGACACGTAGAAACTTTCTCTGCCTCTTTAGAAAAGTGTAATTGGAATGCCCAGGGAAAGCAGTTCATTCCAAGGGTGACTTTACTCCAGACTGGGTCCTAAACAGTTAATAAAAACTTCAAAGGTTGTGATTCCTGGAGTTATATATAGCAAGCCGGAGTAGGGGAGTGGGAGAGGGCTTTTTCTCCGCTCTGTTTTTCTGGGATTGATGAGGGTGTGCCAGATAGAAGAGGGACTAATTGTGTTCCCTTCTTCCCATTCTGTGTGCCTGTTTTATGTTTTATTTTCTTAAAGTCACAGTCCCTGTTTCAGGCATGATCACCATCCCAGCAGCCAGTCTGGCAGGAGCACAGATTGTACAGACAGGAGCCAATACCAACACGACCAGCAGTGGCCAAGGAACCGTCACTGTGACACTGCCGGTGGCAGGCAACGTCGTCAACTCGGGAGGAATGGTCATGGTGAGGAATCAGATTGCTCAACTTGCTGTTCATGTACCAGAGTTTTCATGCATCTCTTTGTCTTTGCAAATTTCTTGTAACTTCCTGTCTTTTGGATCCTGTAAAATTTGTCTATGATGTTTGACTTGGAATTGAAATCAGTCTTTATGTCCCTCAGAGAGATTCACTTGTACAGTAAGAGTGCAGTGAACTATAGTTATTAGGAGCACCTGTGCTGGGGACAGCAGTGGAAAGACAGGTGTGACTGAGGGAGAAAATGAGCTGCTGGTCTTTGGGAAATGGAAAATGTATTGCCCCTGTTGGATGAAACAGAGATAATCTAATAGATTGTAATCAATAGAGAAAGCAAGAAATGTGTGATGATAATTATTAAGAAGTTAGGGAGAGTTGGGTGCTATGAGTAAAAGCTGAATCCCTTCAAAATAGGATGTTAGTGCCCAGAGGCTAAGGCAGATAGCTTAAGCATGAGCAGTAGAGCTCTACAGACCTGGAAAGGGCCAGAATCAGTGTCATTCAGAGTGGCTGCAGTTGGAAAGGGGCGGGGGGGGGGGGGGGATAATAGCTCAGCGGCACAACACCTGCCTAGTAAGTGCCAGGTAGTGAGTTCGCTTCCCAGTACCAAAAAAACACAGCCTGTTACTTATGTCCTCGTGCATATAGTACAATGGGGGTTTGTGTGTTCAGAAAAGTTAGGGTTGTATTACAGAGAAAGTTAAGTCGTTTCTGTGACAGCAGGTATTTAGTAACTTGACCTTGTACCTGCCTTTGTGCTGTGTCATTGTCTGCTGACTCTATTTCTAGTCATTATGTGACAGCAGACATACCTAGGAAATGGGGCCATCGATGGATGGGAAGTAAGTTGTGGTCATTTCACTCTCAGTGGCTTCCAAGCCCCAACAACAAAATCTTTTGGGGTGTTTGTTTAAAATTCAGACTTAATGTAAATGTTTTCCAGGAATCTGCGTTTAACCAAGTACTCTATGAGGGTTTTTTTGTGGCCATCAGAAGAAAGTAGATTAACAGGCACCAAGAAACTTGGCCGTGTCCGTACTGTGTGCCAGTAATAAGCTCTTCTTTCCTCGTCCCACAGATGGTGCCGGGAGCTGGCTCTGTGCCTGCTATCCAAAGAATCCCACTGCCTGGGGCAGAGATGCTCGAAGAAGAGCCCCTCTATGTGAACGCCAAACAGTACCACCGCATTCTTAAGAGGAGGCAAGCGCGGGCCAAGCTAGAGGCAGAAGGGAAAATTCCCAAGGAAAGAAGGGTACGTGTAATGTTGAGGCCCCAGGAAGAGAATGACAGGGTTCTACTTCCAGGACCTTCCACGTGGGTTGTTAACTTGAGCATCTTCCGCACAGCTGGTTAGGGTTACGTTTTACAAGAGTTAGCATTTGTTATCGCTGCATGTAGCTGCAGCTACAGCATCAGCAAAAACCAATGGTTTAAATGAGGATTTTTTTCCTTTCTTTTTTGGTACCAGGAATCAAACTCAGGACCTTGTGCTCACCAGGCAGGTGCTATGCCACTGAGCTATATCCCCAGCAGGACTTTTGTTTTCTTACATAAACATAGTCTACAGATAAAACTGTCCCAGGCTGCTAGCACATTCCTGCAGTTCTGAAGACCCATCCTCCTCCTTCCTTACAGCTCTGAGGTTCTTAGTGTGCTGTTCACAATCTGTGCTGCTTGGGGTCTACCTGGGAGCAAAGGGAATGAGAACGGTGCTCCCCGAGCAGTGGCGTGTGCCTCATCGGCCAGAATTCAGTTACCCGCTCACAGTCTACCTTACGATAAGGATGGGAGAGGCAGACATATTACACAACAGCCATTAGTTAGCATTCCCGTCATTACAGCAGTTGTCTGTGATTAGCTGCTGCCTTATTTACTGATCAGATAAGTGCTTTCTTCATAATTCAAAGTCTTTGTTATCCCCGCAGCTTGGCTCACAGCCGTCTTACACGTCTACAAATGAAACTCTTACACTAGCTGACTCTCAGTTGTGGCTGATCCCTAAGTGGCTGTATTTCTCTATTTTTTAGAAATACTTGCATGAGTCCCGGCACCGTCATGCCATGGCCCGAAAGCGTGGTGAAGGTGGACGATTCTTCTCTCCTAAGGAAAAGGACAGCCCCCACATGCAGGTAAGGAGACTCGACCCTTCTCCACCTGGTCATTGCCATGACTGTGTCTCACAGAGGGGAAGCCTCAGCAGTGTCCTTGTGTTTTCACATTCAAAGCCCAACCACATTGTTTAAACTGAGTGCAGCATGATGTCTCTTGAGTTTTTCTTTGGTCTTAAAAAGTGCTCACTTCAGCAGCACATACACTAAAATTGGGATGATACAGAGAAGATTAGCACGGCCCTTCCCCAAAGGCGATGGGTAAATTCTTGAAGCATTCCATATTGAAAGAAAAAAAAAGCACTAAAAGACTAATTCAGTGGTCTCTCTTTCCTTCTCATTTTCCCATTATTACTATTGATTCCTTCTCGAAATTCTCTGGTTAACTTTTCGGTTATGTATTGTCTTTGTGTAACAGTGGCAGTGGCAGTTGACAGCGTTAAGCACTTGGATATGCCTTTTTGCTTTCTCTTGAATGTCTTAACAGCACCCTCAAGCTCCACGAGATAGGAATTATCTATCATCCCGGTTCTAGAATTGAATCTGGGGTTTTGAGAACTAATTCGCCTAAGATAAAAAACCTAATAAAATGCTCAATTGAAAATCAAACCTAGGCAATACCACTCCAGAGTTTGTTCTGTTGACTGTATATTGGTTCATACACAGAAATTCCACTAGTTATAGGTATTTTCATCCAAAGCAGAATTCTTGGTTTATTTATCACACATAAACCAGTCACTCAACAGATGACGCGTCCATCCAGCCAGTTACTAAAGCTGAAATAGTTCAGTTGTTAAAGAAGTCCTCTTTTATCTCAAATATAATTTGATTTGGTTTTCCTCCTTCCAAACTGATGGCAGCCTAATCCAGTCCTCTTTTCTTTGGCTTGGATTCATTGAATAGCTGCCTCCTGGTCTTCTCCTACCTTTGTTCCTTGGTCATGGTCCCCACGTCTGTCGTCTTAGAAGTATCATCGCGCATCCCTGTCTTGCTTGAGCCCCTTTACCCCGCCCTCTCCTGTGAGCACTGCCTGAAATCCAGAGTCCACTAGGCCGGGTCCCTGTGCTCCAGCTCCGATTGACCTCTGGTTTCATTTTCTCTTGCTTCTTGGTCTTGGTCTTTGCTCTGCTTGTCTTCTAGTCCAGTATTTTCCCACATTGTTTTCTTCTTTGGTGTATAATAACCAAGGATGTTTCATTTGTCTGACGTGTTTCCTTCAGTTAAATTATATATAGAGAGGGCTGGGGATATAGCTCAGTGGAATAAGTGCTTGCCTGGCAAGCACAAGGTCCCGAGTTCAATCCCCAGTACCGCAAAAAAAAAAAAAAAATTATATATAGAGAATAGAGGATCTTGTCCTGTTGTATTTGTCCAACTTAGCATTAAGTAGCATCCAGTTCTGAACACTCAGTAGTTTGTTGAATTAATGAATTCCTGCCACTTAATTATGTGTGACCATGTCTGTGACCACACTGTCACAGTGTCCCAGAATTGGTCTCCATTTTCCTTGTGGACCTTACGCGGTACTTTCTGCCAGATCAGTCTAAGTAGTGTGGTTTTTATCATATTAGTCCCCTTCCAAGGATGCATAATTTAGTCTAAGCAGCTATGTCGTACTCCCCTCTCAGCAGTCAGACTAGGTCTCCTCAGCGCCCCCACCTGTGGGCATTAAGGACTCTGTCAGCACTGTCAGCCCTCTGCTGTGCTATTCAGTCCCACATCTTGTGGATATGGGCTGCCAACTGTAGGAGCCCTGTGCCAAGAACTTCAATTGCAGATGCTAACAGTGTGACCTTGGTTGTGTTCCTTTTGCCTGTGTGAACAGTTTCATCGGTGAAGCAGAAAGCTGTTGGACACTTCACAGGGATGTTACAGGACTTCATGCAAGGATACACACTCAGCCGTTAGTGCTGCTCATGGTGCATGATGGGTGCACAGTCACGACCTGGCAGCCTCAGATACCACAGCTCTTACCTTGGCCTTGCCTTCTGAAGCTTCAGTCTAAGAGCGCTTCACGTGGAGCATTGCAAAAGCCTCCAGTGATCCTAGTGCCATAGGTCTTAAATGAGAAGCAATACCCAGAGTTTAGTGCAAAAATTGAATGGGAGCCAAAAGATTTAGGAGTGAAGCTTTGCTGAGTTCTTGACTATAGCCCAAGGAAATCACTGCCCAATCAAGCTACTGGGTTAGCAGCAAAGTGACTGCATTAATATATAGAGTCTAGTGCTTTTTCTAACCCTGCTAAAACACCCAGGATTTAAATGTGATGAGAAAATGAAGACACACAAGTACAGCCTATTGTCATGATTTCTCTGGGTCTTTTTTCTCAGCCATCTGAGTACTCTTAAGGGTAGAGCACAATTCATTGCATTTAGGAAAAAGGTGACACTGTTCCTTCCGGAGCATCTCATGATGGAGGGCTGGTCTTTAAAATAAGGTTTATCATCTTTCCTAATGGAACTCCATTTTCCACTGCATATTCAAACTTGAATACATTGCAGAGCTTGTGTTTACTGCTCAGTCCTTTTTTGCCCTTAAGGATCCAGTGTGAGAGCTGGCAACTCCCTGATGCTTTGCAGAGGGCTTTAATCATCATTATGCTGTCTGTCTCTAGGATCCAAACCAGGCTGACGAAGAAGCAATGACACAGATCATCCGAGTGTCCTAACCCCACGCAGGCAATACAGTGGAGCTGACCAAGGTTGTGTTCCTTGCCTTTTCCGCTGTTCCAGGAAATTGATCAACTCTTCCGACGGGACACTAATGATCACACTCTGCCCTTTCCTACAGGACAGAAACCACTTAATTTTTAATAAGTGGCTCAGTATTCTAATTGCAGCAGTGTCTGGGAAATTGAAGTTGCCAGCCTGTGTCTCACCCTTTCAGTCAGGACCTGTTTCCAGCTGTTGAAGTCATTGACATTTCACGAATTAGGCTGATACAAGGAGACAGTTGCCTGCCCAGCAGTACACAGCACTTACGTGGGCTGGCACAGCCAGCCAGCCATCTCTGCACAGAAAAGCGCCCTTCGCCGAACTTTGATGGGGGAGCTGCAGCCCACTCCTTCCCTGGAACCTAGATGTATCCCCCCTCTGGGGATCTCGGGCTGACTGAATGAATAGACGCTTCGTAGTCAGAGGTGACTTCCCTTGAGGAAGTTCCAGATTGTGACAGAAACAATAAATTCTTGAGGTTGGTCATCTGCTCTGTGGTAGTAAGGATCTCCGTTTGCCCAGATGTTGGGTAGATGTTTAAGACATAGCACCTGAATCTCTTTTTTTTTTCCTGTGGTTTTCGTTCTTGCTGTGGCTATTTTTAAGACAACTTGGGGGGTATTGGACCTTGAACTGCATTTCCTAAGTAGAGAACAAACTACAACAGCCCCTATGCAGAAGTACCAAGGATGTGTTTAGTAACTCCCAAACAGAGAGACAAGAAATTTTCAATCAGGGTTTCTGACAGTGCTGCGGGACCAGGTGGTTCAAGTGTCTTACTAGGAGAAACAGCCCCAGCCCCGCCCCTGTGTGTGGACAGAAAGTGAGCTTCTCCACAGGATGGATGCTGAAGTGTATCACTAAAATGAAAAGATTAATACACACTTAAGTTTAAACTTTTAATGAGCACTGACAGGAGAAGTCAGATTTGGTCCTTGGCAGTTTCCAGAAAACACTTGCTTCACGCTGTCCTGGGCAGAGGCTAGGTCCCCTGCAGAAACTAGAGGTGTGGGTGCTGGCTCAGAGCTGGCCCCAGAAAGCGAGCATTCTTCTGCATCCCTGCTGTGCAGCTGATTCTAGGATGCTGTTTGCTTCCATTTCCCCCTCTCTCCATAGGCCTTGTGCAAGGAGGTTTTCCCTTGGCACCTGCACTGCCAGAGTGAATTGCAGACTGGAAAAAGAGGTGCTTGTGGGGCCAGAAAAGAGGCCACTATTCCCAGGATCGTTCGGGCCTCTGAAATCTATCTTCTAAATGTCGAATTCTAGGAGAGAGAACCAAAGTGATAATTCAGAAGAGTTGGCTGCTTTCTCTGGAAGCAAGGAAACATCAGTTATGAAGACCATTAGGGTTATTTTAAATACCAAGAGTAAAGACAGGTCGTCCTTGATGGTTCTCTAATTGTATTAATTCAGGACAGGCATCGTGAACTACTACTGTAATGGCAGAAATAGAGGTACAGAACTATGCAAAACTGCAAGTGAAATAGCTTCCTCCTCCTGGGAGTCTCATCACTGGCTTCCCGCTGTGCAGGAGGTTGGGCCCTTGGTAAGCTCACTTAGAAACCAGCTTGGGACATGAGTTTCAGATATTACTCAAAGCAGAGTTTGTATCTCTCAGTTCAGGAATATAAGATGGAAGGTTCAGAAAGAGATTTCTGAG
This sequence comes from Dinomys branickii, assembly GCA_004027595.1. NCBI lineage: Eukaryota > Metazoa > Chordata > Mammalia > Rodentia > Dinomyidae > Dinomys > Dinomys branickii. The sequence goes on from PVLD010004436.1 coordinate 104,780, forward strand.
ACCCAGCTTCTAGTGCTTACAAGGACAGTTCAGAAATTCTATTTACTTGCATATGTAAGCGTGTACATAGTAAATCTCAGATTGTTGCTGAAGTTTTCTTTTTGAGGGGCCAGTTTGAATTTTGTTTTGAAATGAAATGCTTCGGTTGTCAGTTTTTCCCTGCGTTTCAGTTAACTCATGACCCTTTTTATTGTGGTTATTTTAGCCACCACGGTAGCCCACAAGGTGGGGAAAGAGGGCTGGCTGATGTTTTTCTTTACTACTAGTTCTTTTACTCATTTGCCCTTGTGACTGTAGTGGTGACCTCAAAGATACAGAATGAGCGGACAGGTGAATTGGTCTCCTGCATAGTTCCATCACTGTTTTGAAGGATAACTATAAATGTGTATATTGTAATTGCAGTGGTACACGGAATATGTCCGTGTCTGTACCACCAGACTAACAGCGTTTGCTGGCTACAGGGTGCCCCGTCATAACGCCTTGATTTTCCTTTGGGACTCAGCTCTATGCCCCCAGCAGAAGGGGGACTCTTGAAGTCATCAATCATTGATGTCATTGCAATTGCTATTTTTTAAAATAAATTTATAAAAATACTAAAAATTAACTTGACTTTGGAGGAATGTGTCTCCTGGCTCCGGGGTTATGTTTGTAATGTCCACACTGGCTTCTGGAGGCAGACATGATCTCACAGTCACATCCGCACTGTCTGGGCCTTTTGACTTCATCTCAGAGAATCTCTTCTCCCTCCCTCTCAGCCGTCCCACTCTGCTGAGGGTCCTGTCACCTGTGGGCTGGTCCTGCATTTAGTCTTCATTGCTGGAAGGTTCCTCAGCACGTGATGAAGTAATTCCTTAGCACTTTCCCATCACCACAGCAGCCTTCACGAGCTGCCGTAAACCTAGAAAGAGTGAAGGTAACACCTTAGGTTTTGCTTTCATTTCCACGGCCAACTCAAAGCACTTTCCCTATTGTTACAAATCTACGGCATGCTCGTCTTGTTGCTGCATCACAGGCCCCAGGAATCTGAGCTGCGAAGGCACAGCCTTTGACGTACCATTACCCAAGAGCCATCGTGAGGGGAGAGTCCATGGGTTTTTGCTCTTGGATGTCAGGAGAAACCCCCTAACGAGAAGAGACCGACAATCCCGAGGTTGATTTGGTCATTTATGCCAGTAGAACATGCCCATATGGGATCCAGAGATGGCTCTCATTTCTACTCTGTTGACGTTTATCCCAGGTGATCTGCTTCATCCTAGAAGCATCTAGGCCTCCACTTGTAAGCAGAGTCTCAAAGTTGGACAGCTCTGGTCTTTAGAGCCATCGCTCTAGGGCTTGGGAAGTGGGGTGGGGGCCAAAAGGGCCTGCAAGGATTGGTTGTGGACGGCTCCACTAGAGCTGTAGATGTGGATTAGCTGCCATTTAGACAGACCCACTGCTGCCAAGGCAACCTCAAGAGTACAGCAGAGCTACTTCCTGATCTGCTGGTGTTCAGGAGCCCTTGGACCAGAACCTCACTGGCCAGGGCCCAGGCAAGGCCCTGGGCCTTCTGGGGCAGGAGAAGGAAGGTGGGTATGAAGGTGAATAATGTGAGGTGCCTCCTTACCATATGAATTCTTTCTTAAGCTTTATTCCATTCCTCTTGTCTGTCTTTTACTGTTTTGAGTCAGGATCTTGCTATATAGTCCAGGCTGGCCTTGAACTTTTGATGATCCTCCTGCCTCAGCCTTCCATATGCAGGGACTACAGCCATATACCACCATGCCTAGCCTTCTCTCTCTCTCACAAAGAAAGCATAAAGCACTTTGGCCAGCCAGCAGGAGGGCGGGAGGCTTCTCTGCAGATGGGAAGGGTGCCGCTGAGTGACCATCCGGGCCTGGAGTGCTTTCCTGGCAGCCCCTGTTCATGGATCACACACACACTCCGCTCAAGGGGATCAGGTTCCTGAAGATTTTCCCCAGGTATGGAGGGAGAAGGGCCAGAAAGCACGCCTTGCAGTTAACTCGGTGATTACTTTTTCCCTCTGTTGGTCAGTGTTTGGGACAAGTTCAACCTGAGCTGCAGGCCAGACAAAGTTAGTGCATTAGTGACATGGTGGGGTGGGGGGCATTTCCAGTGAGCGAAGCACGATGCCAGCTTTGTGCAAAGGAAGCCTGGGGTCCATTTAAAGGGGCACTCAGTGGTCATTCCTTCCTCTCAGTTTTTATTCCATCAAGTCGCTGCTGACGGGCTAGTCCTTTACCTGCAGTGCATTTGCCATTCTACCAAACCCTGTGTGAGTTCTGTGGACTCGCTCAGAAAGGGGGAAAAAAGCTACTTTCAATTTTTACTTTGCATGGTTTATACTCTTCAAAATAAAGTATTCCTCAGATTGCGCCTCTCACAACAGTGGGCCTCGTTTCCTAGAACGTCTTTCCATTCTGTTACTGCACACGAGCCTATGAGGAAAGGGGTCGCCTGTTTCCTTACATGTGTCAAGCTTTAGGTTATTTGCCTAGTCTAGAAAAAAGTCGAGCTGGCCCGAGGAGGCTCGGGAGGAGTGGTTCTTGAACCTGGGGATGATAGAGGTGAGGGCCCTGACATGCCGTCTATTTTCATTCCTGTCCTATTTCTCTTCAGTCTCTTGCCCATCTCTCCTGGGTCTCCTTGAACCATCACCGATTGCCCCAGCCCAGGACACTGTCACTTAATAATGTGTCACTGGTCCCGAAGGTGCAGGGCAGAAAGCAGCAAAGCTTGCTGGACCTAAGCAAAAAGAATGTGCTTTCAGGCATCCGGAGGGAGGCCAGAACTGCTTTGGAAGAAGTCCTTTTGCTGCCCCCTGGTGCCTTACAGGGTTCTGACAAGGGAAGGAACCACCTCCTCACTGGCGGGACAAGTGGGTTGTGCAGCATGAACTCGAGAAGCGTCTTCAGTTCCTGGGCCGGGTAATCAGTCAGGCATGGATCCTTTTCTTTCCCCACCCAACCAATTCAGCACTCACAAATCATCATTTAGGGTTTATTTAGCCTAGTGTGTCATTTCAGAGGTTACTGTCCCCAACACACCTCCATCAGAGCTGAGTGTTGTCACCTTCCCTGTTGGTAATATCGGGATATTAGATTACACCTCGAAGCTGCTGGCTGCTCCCATATTCCAAAGACCTACGGTGGTGGTGGTGAATTTTTGAGAGCTTTCAATAATACAAGGAACACACTGTGGCACGCCTGCCATAGGTTCACCACCACTGATTGAGGGTATTTGTGGGTTGGCGGATGCTCATATCCCCAAGGATGGTTCCTGGATGTCCAGTGTGGTGAGCAGTTTAGCTAGGTGGGCTTGGGCTGCTGGGCGGGTCCTGGGGTAGCTCACTGGGGGCCCCTACACCTTTGTCCCCCCCCAGGAAGCTGACTGTGGCGTAAGTGACAGACTTGGGGGACAGCATCACCTTCAGAGGCAGAGGGGGAGGTGAGGGTGGGGCTGGGGCCTTCCCTGGCTGAGGCTCAAGCGCCAGGTTGGTGTAGGTGGTGTCAAAGGAAGGTGGCGGGTCGAGCCTCACATACGGCACGTCCCCCGGCGATCCAGCCGCCAGCCCTGAGTCACCAGCATGGTGGGCTGCTGAAGACGGGTCCTATGTGGAAGAGCAGGCAGATCAGGCGAAGGGAGGAGGCCTCCCTCTGCCCCAGCTCTATCTAGTGGGAAGCAGCATCCACACCCCATCAGCCTCTCAAATCCTAAGTCCCTCAGTGGCAAGTGGGCTTTGTTTTGAAGGTTTTCAATCCCGAGCTACTCCGCAGCTCTGGGGAGGCTGAGCTACCTCAGAAAATCATCAGCACCGAGTTCATGGTGGTGGTACAGGGTTTGGACCTCCATCCCTCGGCACCCATCATCCTGGGCTCTCAGTGTGTGCATGGAGAGCCCGGGGCCTGCAGAGGCCTCTTACCGTGTCTGAGACCCTGCTGCTCTGGAACTGACCACGGATTCCAAGTCTGTTCCCTGCAGGACCAACAACAGCATCGCCGCTCTGTCTACTTACAGGGCAACTCCAAGCCTGCCCCCTCGCTCCCTTCTGCAGCCTCTGGAACCTCCTTCCAGTTTAGGCTCACCTTCACCCTCTCGCCTAAGCCCCGCCCCCCGCCCCGCCTCCTCCCCAGCCTGCCCCGTGGTGCCCAGCCCTCTCCCAGAATCCTTCCCCCATCATCCCTCCAGTTCCCCTGCCCTGCCCTGCCCTGCCTTTTCTAATTCCTGTCTGCCTACTGAATCTCCCCCTCCCCTCCACCTGTCAGCCGGGGGAATTCTGGGGCAAGAGTGCTTGACTAGATCTGCCCCAAACTCCCTTAAGAGCAGTGCAGACCCAGAGACCTGGCCTCATCTACAAGACTGGCTGCTACTGGACCAGTGGACACGGGCTAGGAGAGCCAGCGCACAGCTACTTACCTTTCCTTTTGGCCATCACAACCAACAGCGCCACAGCCACCACCAGCAGGCCCAGCAGGAGCACCACACCCCAGATCAAGGGGACCCTGAGGACAGAAGGGACGCAGGATTAGCCCTGAGGCAGGGGTCCTAGCAGAATGACACAGGGTGTCCTGGCTGAAGAGCCACAGGATGAAGGGCCTTCTGCCGAACTGGGATGCCTGCCTGCATCAGAAGTTCCCCAGAGGGGCTGGGGATATAGCTCAGTAGAATAAGCGCCTGCCTAGCAAGCGCAGGGTCCTGAGTTCAATCCCCAGTACTGTCAAAAAAAAAAAAAAAAAAAGAAGTTCCCCAGGGGTGGGAGGAGCCATAAGTTCACCACCCGCTTCTCCCAGGCACCAAATCCAGCCTTTTTCTCACCTGTTCTCATGCTGGCTGAGCTCCCAGGGGCTGGCGCTGCCTTCAGGGTCGGAGAAGCGGTCCTCAGCCAGGGTGCCAATCCCAGAGGTCTCTTCCTCCTCCTCCTCATTCTCCACTCTCCGGCCAGGAACTGGGTCAGAAGGACACAGTGGAGCATGAGCACTGAAGGCCTCCATGGCTGGTGGAGGTCCAGGGATGGGGGAGACAGAGCCAGGAAGCAGAGCCCCTGAGGAAGAAGCACGAGGCGGAGAGGCCGGGTCAGGCTGTAGGGGCTTCCAACTGTGGGTCCCGGCCCGGCACCAACGCCTTGTCCTTCAGCTGAGCTTGCTGGTCCCTAGACTCAGCCCTACACAAGGCTCCCGTCACGCTACCATGTGCTCCTGGTGGCAGGACCCAAGGTTGGCTCCCTTGGGTCAGAATACATCTCAGGAGCCCAGCTAGTCCTTCCAGGTGGCCCAGGATGGGGGCTTGCCTTACTCCTGAGAGATCTGCCGTTCCTGTTCCCCGTCTGCAGCAAAGCAGGCGCTGGAGTGCGGTGAGAGTGTCCCTGACACGTAAGCCGACACTCTCAACCCAAAATGCAGTAGAAACCACATTGCTTTGATACGTTTCATTCTCATAGCCCACATCTTTCCAGTATCTTAAGTGTCTATTAAAATTTAAAAATGTAAACATTATAATTAGAAAACTACCCATCCCACTGCACACACCCTGCCGTCCTCGTGACAAGGAGACACCTTAGTGACCCTCTTTAAAGCTGATGCCTGTGGAGCTGCTGCAAGGCAGACAGACAGACAGACACACACACACACACACACACACACACACACACACACACGGTTACCCCCTCTCTTGGCAGCACCTCCCATCCCATCTTCCCACTGCAGGGGGTGCCCAGGTCCCTGCTCCCTGCCCCGTGCCCCTGTGGGTTCTGCCCTATCCCGGTTTGCTGGGGTGTTAGACCTCAGTGTTGAGGTGAGGGGGCAGATCGTAACAAGGACTAACCAGAGCCTGTTTATAAAATAGTAACCACTGACTGGAGTGGACAGGGATTCCAGGGACAGCTTAGTCCCCCCTCTTATTTAGGGGAAAAAGAAGAGCAGGGAAAATGCCTTTCTTCATTTTATTATTTAGAGACACAAATTATGTGAGAATAAAAAGACCAAGAAATGGGGAAGAGGGTCAGTATTCATAAAAGAAAAGCAGCAGCAGTCTCCTCTTCAGGTGGCTGACATTTCCCTCCTAGGAGGGTTTTCAAAAATAAGATTATACAGTAGTTTTCTAATACTAATGTTTACATTTTTAAATTTTAATAGCTGCTTAGATGCTAGAGAGTGGTGGTCTGTGAGAATGAAGCCTGTAAAGGAGCATAGTTTCTACGCTGCAGTTCAGAGAGGCGGCTTACGTACGGAGGACACGCTCCATCTTAAACTTGAGCCAGCTGAAGTGGGTCAGACACTGCCTGGATCAGGCACCGACCCCCAGCAGGACAATTAATTAAGATAGGAATTTGCAGGGTTAAGTCATCAGATGTAGGACTAAAAAAACCTAGAAGGTACAAAATTTAATTTCAGATTATATGTTAGAATTCAGCTTTGTTTAAGACATTTCTAAATTTAGCTGGGTGTGATGGCTCATGCCTGGAATTCCAGCACTCCGGAGGCTGAGGCAGGAGGGATTGTTGTGAGTTTAAGGTCAGCCTGGGCTTCATAGTGAGTTCAAGGTCAGCATGAACTACATAGTGAATCCCTGTTTTTTAAAAAAAAATTTTTAAGTTTAAAAAAAATATTTTAAAAAAAGTGCTGGAAAAATTGGCTTGCCACCTGCCAAAGACTGAAAATAGACCCAAGTCTATCACTATGCACCAAACTCAAGTCAAAATGGATCACAGATCTCAATATTAAAACAGAAACACTAAATCTTTTGGAAGAAAAAGTAGGTAAAAACTTTGAAGACATAGCGGTAGGCAGAGAGTTCATGAACAAAAACCAAACCTCGTGGGAAATACTTCCAAGAATCATCCGACTGAAACTGGGATCTCATCCTTTCTGCACATCTAAAGAAATCACCAGCAGAGTAAAAAGAAAACCCATAAACTGGGAAGAAATTTTAGCTGACTGTCCCTCAGACAAAGCATATAAAGAATTAAAAAACATCAGTTCCCCACTTCATTCAAAGACCCAGTCCAAAAACAGGCATCTGAGATGAACACACACTTCTCGGATACAGAAATACAAATGGTAAATAAATGCATGAGAAAATGTTCAACCTCATTAGTCATTCAAGAAATGCAAATTAAAACAACATTGAGATTTCATCTCACCCCAGTAAGAATGGCTATCATTAAGAAATCAACCAATAACAAATGCTGGCAAGGCTGTGGAGAAATAGGAAATCTTCTGCACTACTGGTGGGAATGCAGACTGGTAAAACTACTGTGCAAATCAGTTTGGAGATTCCTCAGCAAACTATCTCTGGAAGTCCCATTCAACCCAGCCCTTCCCTTTCTGGGTATTTTCCCAGATCTGAAAACATCATATCACCGCGATATATATGCACCCATGTTTATAGCAGGGCAATTTGTAATTGCTAAATGTGGAAGCAACCCAAATGTCCATCCACTGAGGAATGGATAAAAAAATTGTGGTACCTCTATATAATGGAATATTACTCAGCTATGAAGGTAAGCTTGAGGCTTTTACAGATAAATGGTCAAAACTAGAAATCATACTAATAAGTAAAATAAACAAGACCTCCATATGTAAGCAACATATTATCTCACTAGTGTAAGAACTTAAAAGAGTGAATAAAAATTAGGAGGTAGGACAGACATTGTGAAATGAAAGGAACATGCTCCAAAGTAAAGAGCAACGGGGGTAAGTGAAAAGAGAAAGGAAAGAAAACGTATAGGAAATGTAAGGAAAGAAAACGTATGTATAAAGGGAAATTGTGTATGTATGTACATACAGGATAGCTAACATAGTTAACTACTGACTTCTATCGCTTTACTGAAAGGAACAGTTAATGATTAATTATTTGATCAACCTTGCATGTCTATTTGTTCTCCTGAGAAACCACTTTGAAGATATCAAGACGTAATACAACAACCATTGATAATTTCCTACTACTTTGTCTGTAACTCTGTATTGCTTGTATTGTTCTTATGCTATTTTGTAAATGGATGTCTGTTAATATGTTTTCCTTTTATTTTTAAAATAAATTTAGAATATATATAAAGGTAGCATCAAATGTGTGGGAAAAGCTGGAAGGAGAGGCTGGTGGAAGGGAAGGACCTTATCTCAGTCTTCCAGACCAGTGTGGTTTCCGCCACCTGCACAGCTGTCAAAGAGAACACACACCCCACCCCACCGCACTCCCGCCAGCAGCGGGGCCCTCAAACCCAGGAGTCCCGGCTCTGGGTGGGGCGGGGAGGGCTGTGCTAACTCACCCTTGGGCAGCAGCTCCAGGGCGAAGGTGTGCACCAAGTGGGGCCCCAGGGCGCCCTCCACCAGACAGCCGTACTCGCCTGCGTCGGCCTCTTGCAGCGCGACCATCTCCACCTGCAGCAGGCCCCCGCCCATGTCGGTGAGGAACGTGCGCCTGTTCCCCGGGGCGCTGCGGTCCACTGCCGAGGTCACCAGGGGCTGGCATCCTTCTGGTGAGAAACGGCACCACACCTTCCGCGCCCGGATATCCTGCAGCCGGTAGTGGCACTGCACCTGGATGGAGCCCCCCACGGGGACCTGCAGCAGCTCGGGGCGGCTGCCAGCAGAGCCCCAGCCTAGGGGAGGAGAACAGGTGTGAGGAATTGCCCAACCAAGAGCTAGGGACGCACCCTCTGGCTGGCTGGGGACTCTGGGGCCTCCGGGTGGGCAGGGAAGGAGGTGTGGCCACCTGCACCTTACCTTCTAGTCCCAGGAGCAGCAGCAGGAACAGGCTGGGGCGCATGGCTGGTGGGGAGGTGTCAGCCCCGGGCTCGCCAGGGCACTGACACAGCCTCCGCCAAGGGCAGGAAACATCTGTCTCCGAGGGTCACGAGGGGCTCGCTGTGACCGCAGGGTGGGAGGCAGGGACGGGTGGGTACCTCCAGGGGTGGTGACCGGAAGCTCTTCCCAACCCTGGCTGGCTGGATGCTCGGAGAGTGCCCCAAGATAGGATGGGCAAAGGGTGAGAAGGCCCAGGAGAGGGAGGAGGGCAGAGGAGGACAGAGGTGCTGTTCAGGCCTTCCAAACTCAGAAGCCGAGCTGCAGAGCTGGGGAGGAAAGTCAGGTGCCCTGTGCAGGGCCAGGGCCATCTGGTTCTGGACCCCAGCACCTCCGGTAGCTGCCCGCCTGCCAGCACAGGCCCACTGCCCAAGCCCCACCCCGATGGAGCCCCGCCTGGCCCTCCTTCGCGCCCTGCCTGGACACTCGGCCCTTCCGTCTCTGCCAGGGCTTCAGTCAGTCCTGGGGAGCTGGAATCTTTCTTTGATAGCTGCTTCTCTGTATTCTTCCCTGCTCCTCTGTTTCGCTGCAGCATGTTAATGAGTTCGATGTTTTCATATGTTTTCTCTCGTTTTCTACCTTTTTGTTCATTTCTGCTGCCTGATGATTTCTTCATATTTTTCCTCCACCCCTTTATTATTATTGCCTCTACATGGTTTTGGCTGTGATAGTTTCAATGTATAAGATCTCTTTCTTGTTCTCCAGCTGTTCTTGGTTCAGAGCACACCACTCTTGTCTCTTAAATGCTCTCTGTCTGATGGAGATAGTGTCCCTGAATCTCTCCTCCCGCTTCTCCCTTTCCCTTCTTTCTCTCCTTCCCCTCCCCCTCCCTCCTCTCTCCTACAAGTCTCCTCATTTGAGTTCCTCTCCTGTGATGCAAAGCCATTGCCAGCCAGGCAGGGCATGGTGGTGCATACCTGTAATCCCAGCACTTGGGAGGCTGAGGCAGGAGGATCAATACAAGTCTGAGGCCAGCCTGGGCTACAAAGTGAATTCAAGTCCTGCCTGAACTGCCTTCAGAAACCCTATATCAAAAAAGACAAAAAATTTAAAAAATAAATAAATAAAACCACTGCCAGCACAGGAGACATTGGGGCTTCACCCCTATCCCCCTGGGGAATTCCATCTGATCGTGGGTACCAGGCTGGTGGCAGCCATCAGAGTGAGCACAGAGGCCTGCGTGTCTGGGAATCCCTCCTCATCACTCTCCTCTCTCCTTCCCCCCTCTCCTTCCTCCAGCCACAAAGTGTTGACAGGGAAACCGGAACAGGGAGAAGACAGCCGCCTGGCGTGTCAGGCTGAGCGTTCCAGACGCACCCAGTGGAGTGACCAACTGTCCCTGCTTGCCTGGGAATGAGGGATTTCTGGGACAAGGGTCTTTCATGCTAAAACTGAAAAAGTCCTCAGCAAACTAGTCCTTTTATCTGTCCTGCAAATCTTTGCAATGTTATTTTCCCACAGAGAAGCCCCAGGGGCATTGTGTGGCATGCGGGGCCTGTACCCAGTGTTTAGCTGAGTTCCTCAGATGATCGTGGTCCTGGCTGGGATACAGGGTCCTCAGGCAAAACCCAGGAGGTGCCACGTTGAGGACCTAGTGTGGCCAGATGCCTGACCAGGGACTTTCACAACCATTTTTCCTCTTAACCTCACCCAAACCTATAAAGCAGGCAAAGGGAATTTGATTGATTGACTTTTACAAGCAAGAACACTGAGGCGCAGAGAGCTTGAGGGACATTCCCTGATGTCTTGCCGGGAGGCAGAGGTGAAACGAAAACCCTGGGACCCAGCTCCCCTTCTGCCTAGTGCATGCCTGGCATCTCAGGCAGGGGCCCACCAGTGACTCTGGCCCAGGGATTTGTCACTAACATGGTGGGCAGGAAGAACAGAAGGCCATGCTCCGATGGGAGGACAGCTGGATTCTGGGGTGGGTTAGGATGGGGCACACCTGGGGAGCCCCCAAGCCCGCTGCACCAACACAGGCACCCCCGATGGGTGCCTGCAGAGTGGGAGCCCAGCCTTGGCACCTAGATTTCACCCTGGATCCAGGAGGACAGGGCCGTGGGCCCTGAGGATACAATGAGGACGTGTAATATGCCAGGAAGCAAAAAGGAAGACTGGCCTGGGAGTGCCAGGGCAGGGGACATGGTGTGGCCCACATGGGACAGACAAGGCAGGCACAGCACAAGCTGAGGCGAATGTGGCTCTGTGCTGGGCTCCTTCCCAGGGACTCAAAGCCCTGTGATGTTGCACTGTGCAGCCGTGGCCAGAGGAGCTCCTGGCATCCGCCCCGGAGCCCTCGTGCGGCGCCGACTCCCACCTCTTCAGCCACTCACCCCCCAGGGCCGTGCCCAGGCTCCCCCTTACCCCTGCCCAGGGGCTTTCTGGGAGCTGCACTGGCTGTCCCCTCAGTCCCCACAGGAACCCCATGTCCTCCTGGTTCATTTCCTCACCTCCTTCCAGTGTTTCTCAAGGGCACCTTCCAACTACCCTGCTTGGAAGGGCTCAGGCCCGTCCCTTCTGCACGCCAGTGTCTGCACCCTGCTTTACATTATTTCCTCCTCGGTGCTTTGCTCGCTGATATCCTCAGACTTGTTTACTGTGTTTCTTGTCTGTCTGCTTCTCCAATCCAGCAGGAACAGGAGGACTCTGCTCACTTTCCTCACCCTGCATGGGGCCCAGAAGCGCACCTGGTGCCGACCAGAGGCCCCCACTGAATGAATGAATGAGTGAATGAACAGGACTGAGCTAGAGGGAAGGGTGCCTTGAGTGCCAGGTGAAATTTGGATTTCCAGGCTCTACTGGGGGCCGCAGGAGAGCCCCTTGCCCTTTTTGAGCCTCAGTTTACCTTCTGTACCATGACAGGCTTGGAGCACCGAGCTCTGATGTGCTATGACCCCCCACTATGACTCCACCCTGGAAGGGAAGTCACTGATGAAAGCAAAGCTCTAGGGAGACGAAGGGGGAGTCAGCCGGGGCAGGTGGGGAAGGAGCCAACAGCCGTCCAAAACCCAAGGGAGAGAATGGCACAGGGCCACAGCAGGAGACACTAGGTGCTGGTGGTATCCAGAGAAGGGGCAGGGCTTGGCTGCAGGATCCAGGGGGGAAGGAGGAGGAAGGCGGGAGATGGTGGGAGCTATGGGAACGGAGGCTGCCGTACCCTTGGACTGGGCCTGCACAGCAAGATCCTGTGTCTTTCCCTTGGGCAAACCCATTCTCTAAGCCCTGAAGCAAAAGAGAAAACCTTTGTGGTTTCCAAATTGTCCCGAGAAGAACCATCAGTCTTGGATTGGTTTGTGAGCATGTTTAATGTCCAAAACCCAGGACTGCACAGACAACCACTCCTACCTCACACACACACACACACACACACACACACACACACACACTCACACACACACTCGCAGGCACAGGCTCTGGGGGAAGCAGGTACAGGCAGAGTGGCCTCTTGCCAGAGCAGAGCAGACCCAGGAGTCCTGGTGGCCAAGGGCCGAGCACAGAGGCACAGACTGGGTAGCCCCGGATGGAGTTCCTTTCACTCATGTGTCCCTTGGTCCTGCAACAGACTGAGTGTTCAGTCTCCGCCCAGCTCACCAGGCCCCCTAGCCACAGTCCTCACCCAGCTCACCTGTCAGGGTCTGAAGCTGGTGTCCCAGGTCTTGGCCACCATCCAGCTCTCTGGCCACAGGTGTCCCCAGCTTCCACCCACGCCAGGCCACACCCCAGAGGACACCGGCGGCCAGAAGCTTGCTGAGGAAGACGAAGGCCAGGAGGAGGATGGGAATAGGCAGGAAGGGGGTCTCTCCCGGGCCGCTGTGTGGGGAGACAGAAGGCATTTGGAGATAGGGGTGCTACGGGTGGAGTCAGCCCTCAGGGAAGGGACAGGGAAAGCCAGGCTGGAGGCTCCAATGCCCATCACCCTCCCTGGGATGAGCTCTGGGAGGCTGGGGATGCTGCGGTCAGTTTAGGCCAGGCTCAGTTTTAAATGCTCTAGGTGCACTGGAACACGGCACCTTCCTGGTTGGCAGTCTGCTGCTGTCCACAGTGGCACGCTAATCTGTGTATGTGTTTGCCTGACCAGTGCTGCTAGGCTGGGGAGAAGCAAAGGCTGCCTATCCTGGGGTCTTTGAGCAGCACTCTTTACCAATGAATCCAGAAGGACCTCAGGCCTGGACTGCTGCATGAACCCCCGACACACCCCTGCAGGGCTTTAAGCAAGGCCACACACAGGCCCTTTCCTGTGCTCAGGCACTGGAACTGCTGATCCTGGGACCCCCTTCCCACCCAGTACAAGGCTCTGCAGGGTCAAGCCTACTGGCACCAAGAAAGGGGACCCCCCAGTACCTGGAGATGCTCTGCTCCACCTGGGCATTGCCGAAGGCTTCAGACTCCTCGGGGCTCCAGACATCCCCGTCCTCCTGCAGCACCAGTGGGTCTGTGGGGGACGGGCTGAGCTGCTGAGCCCTCCTGCTGCAGGCCCTGCCCAGGTGGGAGGACCCCACAGGTGCCAGGTGCCTTGGACTCCAATCAGGCCCTTAACCTCTGCAGGGCTCTGATCCCTCACCCATGTACCCCTGAGGGATAGTGTGGGAGTCCTTGGGATTCCACCACAGCACCTCCACTAACACCCAGCCCTGGCACAAGGTCTGCAAAGGGCAAATGCACAACTTTGCAAATGAGTGTAATCTGCTGAGCTGTCTACACTGCCTGGGTCCTCCTGGCCCCGGGGTGTCAGCTGGGATTTAGACCCTGATAGGGCTGAAAATCCTTGTCTCTTCCTTCCCAGGTCCTTAGGAAACTGAGGGAGGTGGGATTTGTGCCCAGGGCTGCAGGGCCCCCTGTTTCCCTCTCGCAAGACAAACGCTACTCCTGATCCTGTTGTCAGGATGGGGTGGAGGGGCTGGCAAGGATCTGTGACTTGGAGCTGCTCTCCTTGGGGACAGTTCTGTGAGGCAGTGGAGGCTTCCTGGAGGCCCAAATCTCCAGCCGGATGTCTCATCTCCTGAGTGAGGACCCCAAGCCAGGTCAAGAGGCAGGAGGTCTGTGCAGGGCATCCCTTCCTCTCCGGCTCCCAAGCACTCACAGGAACCCTAGGGGTCATCAGAACAGACACCAGCGTCTCCACTGAAACCTGAGTGCACGTGTGTGTGTGTGTGTGTGTGTGTGTGTGTGTGTGTTTCCAGTGGTGGAAACCAGGGCCTCCCACACCATGGTAGGTGAGTGCTCTGCACCTGAGCTACAGATCCAGTATCCTCCCAGTACCCTCATTTTAAAAGGAGAAGATGAGGCCCAGCACAGCAATCCTCCTCATCAGGGTGTCTTTCTGCACCAGGTTGGTGCTCAACTTTCTTGTAGGTCTTTTGGCTATTCAGATAAAGGGCTAAATTAATCTCCTGCTAGGATACAAGCGTTCAAGGAAGCAGGGCCAAAGCAGACAATGTCTTCATGTAAATTAGAGAGAGAGGCCCTGCCTGCAGGTGACAGAGCCCTGCAGCAGGGAGCACAGTCTTGATTGGGCTAGCTTGTGCAGTGAGTAACCTGCACAACCATCTATGGGACCCAAACTGTGGATTTTCCCAGGGTTCCAAAGAGCCCAGAGGATGCTCCCGCACCAAGGTCCTCAAACAAGGGGCCTGGTCTTGGTCCAAGGCCAGAGGTGCTCACCTTCCAGAACCTCCACCAGCACTTTGTGGAGGGTGTCAGCCTCCCTGCCGTGGAGGGCCTGGCACTGGTAAAGGCCAGCATCATGCGCTTGGAGGTTCCGCAGTGTCACCGTGAGGGTGCCACCCAGGGCATCATCCATGATGGCCGTGCTCCCGTTCCACCTCCGCAGGAAGGCCAGCAGCCACAGGCTGTGCGTGCTGACCACTTGCTGGCACAGGCCCTCCTCCTGTGGCTGCCGGCACCAGGCCTTGCGGCGCCCCCAGTGCTTCATCGGGTCATAGGGGCAGGAGATCCGCAGGGACCGGCCAGCCATGCCCTGGAATATTGTGGTGTTGTGGGCTCCGGACAGCTCTGGAGGGGAGACAACAACTCTTGCTTGCATCCACTTGCTAAGTACTTATTGAGCATCTACTATGTGCAGTGGACCGAACAGAGCCCAGCACAAGCTCAGGCGCTTGCACAGGCTGCAGAAGGCACTCTGGCACTGGCATCTGTTTGTGAAACAGTCCTGACTCTGCTTATCTCTCCATTGGACTTGCTGGGAGGCTTTGGATAAGCAGCAGATCCTCTCGGACCTATTTCCAGAGCCCCTCATCTGCAAAGCTCCTCCAGTTCTAGTCTGCACAGCTTCTCCTGTCACATGAGACCATGACCTCTCCTGTCGCCTCTCCAGCTTGACAGAGGGGCTGGTGGCCACTCACTGCCCCAACCATCCACAGTGGTACTGACTCCACATCCTCCTCATCCTGACCTTTAGCTTCCAGCTTCCCTATTTCTGGGGCTTTGTTCCCCTTTCAGGGAGGACTTGTCTAGAGCTATTTTGGGGGAGACATGAGGCTGCTATTCTGGGGATTCTCTGGGGAGGAGGAGCTGGCCTTGAAGCCCCAGCTGATTGCCCAGGGCAGGGGCTCTAAGGGGTAGCACAGAACTCCTGCCTCCCCATCAGCAATCTGCAGCCACAGCTGTGAGAGATGGGATTGAAGCTGGCTGTGGTGGCACACGCCTTTAATCCCAGCACTCAGGAGGCTGAGGCAGGAGGATTGCTATGAGTTCGAAGCTAGCCTGGACTACAAGGTGAGATCAAGGCCAGCCTGAACTGAACTGCACAGAAAGGCCCTGAAAGAAAGAAAGAAAGAAAGAAAGAAAGAAAGAAAGAAAGAAAGAAAGAGAAAGAAAGAAAAAAGAAAAACAGGTTTGCGAGGCCAATGGCCTGCACTGTGGCACCAGAGGTCCTGTGCACCCTCCCTGGCACCCCTGCCTCAGGCAGGCTGACTCCCCCAAAACTCAGGGGGAACAAGACTCTGTGGGAACAGTGCACCCCCTACGCAGGACTTCCCACTGCTCTGGGGGAGCAAGAGCTGCCCAGCCGGCTGTGGTCAGGAAGATCAAAAGTTCAGGCCCAGCCTGAGTAACTTAGAGAGACTCTACCTGAGAACGAGAGGAGGGTCCTGTCCCCACCATGGGAAGGAGTTGTGTGCAAGGCTTTGGGATGACAGAAACCTTCAGCCCCTTCCTGTGCCACAGTGCCCTCCCAGCATGCCCTAGGATGCAGATCTCGGTCGGGGGTCTTCCTCCCTCCTTCCCTCCTGCCCACCCTGCCAAGCCCCAGGACAGTCTTATGCTTCACTGAGTCATAATTTTAGGGGCTCTTATCCATACCCCTCAAACTTCCCTGGGCTGCATCAGGATGTGCCCCTCCCCGCAAGGCCAAGGTCCAGCAGCCCATCACACCTGCGCTCCAGGACAGCTGCGGCCCAAGGGTGCAATCAGAGGGAGGTGGCTGGGAGGGCGCCGGCAGAGCGGAGCAGAGCAGAGCAGGGCTGTGCGAGGCTGCCAGCTCCTGCCTCCTCCTTCCCCCGCCAGCCCACGCCCACCTCCCCATACCAGCCACAAGCGCGGGCAGGAGAGGGAAGAAGGAGCCACGAGGACAGAGGGCACCCACCTGTGACAAAGAGCAGAAGGAGCAGCTGGAGAGGCTCCATGCCACCTCCGCGAGGGCAGACACTCGGGGCTGGGGCGAGCATACTTTCCCTGGAAATACAGAAGCGCGGACTGGCTCCCAAGGCCCACAGGAACTGGGCTCTTGTGATTCAAGACGGGTGTGGGAGGGAGGAAGGCACCAGCCTCAGGGGCCTGGGCCTGGAGGAGGGGGAGGGTGACAGGGCCCTGAGAGGAGGCCGGGCCTGGTCTCCTGCAGAGTCCCGCCCCCCTGGGCACTGTCCACACAGCTCTGCTCAGCCTGCCCTCCTCCAGCCTGGCTTCAGCCTCTCAGGGGACAGAGAACAGCTGCTCCCCTGGGGTCCCCCTCGGCAGCTCCTTCCAGGGCTCCCCTCCACTCAACACCCTGATAGTGAGATCGCGGACTTCCCGACTTCCTCTGTGGGCAACCATACACCCATGACCTCCCCCCGCTGTGCCTCAGTTTCCACATCTTTAAGACAAGAACGCTGATAGCGCCCTGCATAACATGGATTCCTAGAGTAAAGTGCTTCCAAACAAGGCCTGTGGCACAAGAAGCACTCAGCAGACAGGAGCACTGCTGTTGACCCGGTGCACATGGGGCAGGTGTACTTGTGAGAGGGAGGCTTTCTGGAATGTCCTGCTTGAGGTCAGCCTCCTAGAAGCAGCTGAGCACCACTGGTGGTGGTGTGGGGGGGTGGCATCCAGTTCTATGAATCACAACACAATGTTACTCTATGTGAGAACCACCATCGCTAAGTCTGTCAACAAACACCACAATACAGAATACTTACATCACACCCCAGTTTCCTCACGCCTGGCATTAGCCTGTCTCTTCCTCTCCAGCCCAGGCTGCAGCCACGGCGGGTCTGACATCTATTCCTGTGGCTTCCTGCCCTCCATGGCATGTTGTCCTCGGGAACCACACAGCACAAGGCCTCTTGAGCTCACTGAAAAGCATACGATATGCACAAAGCTGCCTTTCTCTGCCATCATCCCTTTCATTGCAGGGCAGAACTCTATGGCACAGTGGAACCTCAGGTACTTTATTCACCGGTCAATAGGCACATGGATTGTTTTTAGTCTGGAGCAATAAGGCAGAAAGTCTTGACATAGATAGATAGAGAGAGAGAGAGAGAGATTTTTTGCACAAACAGATGTTTTCATTTGTTTTGCCAAAGTCTTAGGAGTAGAACTGGGTGTGTCACACACATATAACCCCAGAACTCTGGGAGTCCAAGGCAGGAGATCCCAAGTTGGAGGCCAGTCTGGGTAAGTTAGCAATTTAGGGAGACCCAGTCTCCAAACAAAAATAAAAAAGGGGCTGGGGATGTAGCTCAGTGTGAAGACCCTGAGTTCAATCCCCAGGACGGCAAATCAATCAATAATCAATAACCCATCTGCCCACCCGCCCATTCACCCATCCGCCCACCCGCCCATCCATCCATCCTAGGAGTGGGAGTGCAAAGTCACACAGTAAGCGTAATTCCACGAAAGCCAAACTGTTTTCCAAGAGGTTTTATTATTTTTGCATCCTTGTCAAATTTGATAGGTTTTCTTAAACCTTTGCACTAGTTTAAGGTAATATCTCATTATGGTTTTAATGTGTGCTTTGCTAGTGACTGATGTTAGATGCCTTCTCATTGTGCATGTAATCTTCCCTCTTGAGCTATCACTTCCCATGGCTAACAGTGAGTGGTGAGACTCCTGTGGATATCCCGGATGCCAGTCTTTAGTCAGACCTGTGATTTGCAAATACCTTCCTCTAATGTGTAGTAGGTTTTCTTATTTCATTAACAGTGCTCTTCAAATGGGTAGATTTTTTAATGCTAATGTGTACAACTTACTGATTTTTCTTTCATGATTTGTACTTTTGACATTCTATGGAGGAAATTCCTCTGACTCAAAGTTACAAAGGTCTTTTCCTATGTTTTCCATTGAGTGGTTTTGTTTTTGTTTTTACTTTTGTTTTTCTTTTAGAGACAAGGTTTCCCTGTGCAGTTCAGGCTGGCTTTGCACTCACTTTGTAGCCAGCTTGGCCTTGAACTCCCAGCAATCTTCCTGCCTCAGCCTCTGAGTGCTGGGAGTGTAGGCAGGCACCACCAAGTATAAACTTAAAATCTTATATAAGTTTTGCCTTTTGGTCTACAGTCCAATTTTTAGTTAATTTTTACATGTGTTGTGAGCTCTAATTTGTAGAACTTTTTGTTTTGGTTTCTATTTTTGTTGTTGTTTTTACATGTAAACATTGTGCCAGAATCACTTGCTAAGAAGGTTGTATTTTCTCTGTTGAATTGCCTTAGAAGGGCCAGGTACATAGCCCAGTGACACAGCACCTGCCTGGCAATTGCAAGTTCCTAAGTTTGATTCCTGGTACCAAAAAAAAAATCTAGTATATTGATTTGCCTTAAGGTCTTTATTAAAGGTCAGTTGCTGAATAAGTAAGTGTAGTTCCTTCCTGTCCACATGGTTCTGCTGATCTATACCTCTGTCCTCCACCAACTTCCCAGTACCTTGACTGCTCGCTATAGCTTTGTAGCCAGGTATCAAAACCAGGCAGTGCTTCTCCAAGGTAGGTTGTGTAGTCTAGCCCCCTGTTTCTTCTTTTTTGGTACCGGGAGTCAAACTCAGGACCTTGTGCTTGCAAGGCAGGTGCTGTGCCACTGAGCTACATCCCTGGCCCCCTATTCTAGCTCCTTGGCCGTGTCAGTTTTAAAGTCAGCTTGTTAATTTCCATCCCCTCACAAGGCAGGCACGTGCGCGCGCGCGCACACACACACACACACACACACACGCACACGCACATACATACACACACACACACATTGCACTGACACTGTCATTCAGCTTGGAGAGAAATAAACTTTTTTTTCCAGTACTGAAAATCATACCTAGTTACATTGTTTCCATTTTTTATATTTTTATTTTGAGACAAGATCTCACTAAGTTGCTCAGGCAGCCCTCAGGCTCCTGCCTCCTGGGGAGCCAGGATTACAGGTGTGTGCTGCCATGCCTGGCTAGACATCCTAACACACTGGGCCTTCCAGTCTGCGGACACAGCTTGGTCTTTTAGTTACTTATTTCCTTTACGGTTTCTCTGATAAATGTTCTCTAGTTTTCTGCATACAAATCCATGCACTTTGTTTCTACCTAAGTATTTCATGATATTCTGTGCTGTTTTAAATGTTTCTAGCTTTCTGTATCATAGGCAGAAACAGATTTCAGAAGTTCCGTAAATCTTTTTATTTTCTGGCCCACTTACGCTGTATTCTGGCCCCTTCTTCCCCTTTCCTTCCCACCCAAATAAAAGCTCTTTTTCATTCCTACTAACCCATGGCACTAGGCAGGCCTGCAGAGACACTGTCCCATTACCCATGTCACACGCATAGCAGTGCTGGCCCCTTGCAGCCTTGCCCACCCAGGCCTCTTGGGTCCGAGCATGGGACTTCTCCCCACAGGGTCCTTCCTTTCCTTTGAATCTGAATCTGAGTCCAAAGATTCCTCCAGCTTCTGTGGGCCCCGCGGATGATCCACAGTGGGCCCCGCGGCTGCTCCGCAGTAGGCCCCACGGCTGCTCCACTGTGGGCCCCGCGATGCTCCTCTGCTGCTCCGCAGTGGGCCGGGTGGCTGCTCCACTGAGGGCCCCGCTCAGGGCACCTCATGGTCTGGACCCACCCCCACCCATAGCACGACGACAGGGTGGAGCCAGGCGGTCCGCTGTGAGCATATATGCTTTCCCACCTCCAACCATGGCAGTTTGTATACACCCATGTATGTTATAGTATAGTCTGAGGCAGCTATATGTCTTCCCAAGGTGAGAGTCCAAGGATATAGATAAACCCAGGAGTACAGTTATTATCACAGGGAAGATGACTGATTGAGTGGTAGGGCAACGGAGATGAGGGAGGAGAAAAACTGAATGATCAAATGGGCCATCATCTGTGTAACTGAGTAACAAAAGTGAAGGTAACATTATGTAGGACAGCATCCAGAGCTAATTCCCTTCTATGTTCTCTATAATTCTGTATTTCCTC